>BQNB010038322.1:1069-48836 GCA_026074375.1 Tanacetum coccineum | reverse complement strand
TCTGGTACATTAAAACTCCATGGTTTCAAGTAGAGCGGTTTAGGAGGTTTTATGCATTTGAATACACTTCGAACAACTTTCAACTGTTTAGCTGCTCGACCCATTCATATGTAAATAGGTTGATAAGGATCTTATTAGATTAAGGTGTTCCCTCCCTGAGTATATTTTTCTGAAAGGTAATTAATATCACATTCAATATCACACAGGAGGCTGCAGAAAACAATTGTGTCTACAGAAACGAGATAGCACATGCTGCTGGGGAGCGAACTCAAGTGCTTCAGGATGTTGCAGCTGATCCAACTCTTCCACGTACAAAAGCAGTTCGTTGTGCTCAGTGTGGTCATGGAGAAGCTGTTTTCTTCCAGGTAACTGATTTCATCTTTACCAAATATGAACCATTTACAGATAATCACATGGATTTCTTTTGATCTTATCGCATGAATGCTAACATTCAAGATCATAAATATTATCATCTGTATACCGGATCACACTCTTTTATGCTACTTTGATGTAGTGGTGGCCAATTTTAACCCATTCTTATAAGAGTGGTCAACTTAGTTTGTATTTGTTTGATAACAGTAATGGGTATCTGAAAAAGTAGCTAAGAGTGTAATGGGTAAATGTTTGAAAATTCAAAAATCGCCACACATGTGGTCTACGTTTGGAATGTCCTAAATCTTATAATTTAAAGGAATTTATATCATTATATATTGATTATATACTTTAGAATCAGATTTGACATGTTAATATATTTTCAAATTGGACAAAACAATGTTGCTGGATCAGCTCTCAAACCTGGTCGGCTTTGACCTGGACAAAAGGTTAATTGCACTAAACCCAAATGTTGTGATCCTTATATAATGGAGTAATATTCAGATCATTAGATTTTAGAGTTGGCAAGTTATACGGGTTAGGTTGAACTCATTATGTTCACTTTATCTAACAAATTCAGCCTCCTAAATCGTCAAGTTTAAACTTTTTCAGATGTTGTTTCAGTATTGTAGTTTATGTAGAAAGTTTAAAGTGGACAAAGTGCATTTTTTGGCACCTATAAAACATGCCTTAGGTAAACAAAGTCTCATGGAACTGATACTGTTTTTATTTGTTAGGCAACTGCTAGAGGGGAAGAAGGTATGACATTGTTTTTCGTTTGCTGCAACCCGAACTGTGGTCATCGATGGAGGGACTGAGAGCTCATTGAATTGGGCACCCAAGTCAAGGACTGGAACTTTCAATGGTTCTTTGGAACCAAACTTTGTAACTCTTAATTGAAACCTCTCGAAATGTGGATGCTAATGATCAAATAGGGTAGATGGAAACTTATGAGGTTTCTAATTGCAATCTTAACTTTGAAATCGAATTGATAAATTGGTTTGTTTTGAGATTTAGTCGTGATTTGGAAGTTTGATCTGTGGTTTTCGCATGCAAGACCAAACTGAAATTTCTTTGTTAAATCTGAGTATGAAATGGTTATTTCCATATTGGATGTAGCTGTGAGTTGTAAAGCTGGTGCAATCTTGTGTAAGCACCGAACCAAGTAGTGTCAGATATAGTTGCAAGACCAAACTTAAGAATTATGCACCAGACCAAGTAGTGCCTGATTTAGTTCCAAAGGTTAGAAGCAAAAACTATGATTGTGATGAGATTAAACATTATGTTTTAGAGATTGAAAAATGTCAGCATAATATGTGCTAGAACAATTTGTAATTATACAAAAAGAAATAAGAAAATTGAAAAATACATGCATTTATTGAAAATTACACCTTTTACCAGTCTATATATTTTTTTTTTACAAAGTTGCTTCTTGTGACAAGATGTCTAACAAACAAATTGCTGTTCATAGTCTATTTTAATTTTAATAAGCTTAAAATTGTTTTTTCACAAGATGTCAACAAACAACTGCTGTTCATATTCCATTTTAGTAAGCTTAATTACTACCCGGGTGGCCTAGTGACAAAAAGGGATGTGACTATCACTCTAAGATATGTGAGGTCTCAAGTTCAATTTCCGCTAGGTGCAAACAACCTTGAAGTTGCAAGGCCAACTTCCGTTCGGCAAACTGAACCAAAACCATACCGAATAAGCTGTTTAAAGTCTGGTTCTGGTTTATGGTGATCCAAACTAGACTTGTACAGTAATATTCTGTCAGGGTTAATTGGTCTGGTTTTCGGAACCAATATTTTTTTCATTTTCGATTTCCATTGATCTAATTTAGTGTCTGTATCCATGCACGCCAGTACATAGTCTCTGCTCAGTTAGTCAAGTTGATGGATACTCATTACCCTCATTACCCTCATTACATGGAAATGACGGTACCATGTAAGAGTTTACATACCTGATTACCTCATCTTCAATTATTGAAAGTTGAAGTGCTAACGAAAATCGAATGTTTGATTACTACAAATACTAAAGAAACATGCAAAACAAAAAACAAACCTTTAAATCTGAACTTTCTGTTGAATTGCTTTGAGATTTTGTCTGTCTATAGTCTATACAAGAATGAGCTTTTCCTAAAGCCCTAAAATCCAGCCAACTAAAACAGTCTTCATCCCAGAATGCACTTTTAAACCCCTATAAATTTAACTTTTATAGAGAAAAAAAAGAGAATGAAATTGCACATCGTCATAAAATTATCTACAA
This sequence comes from Tanacetum coccineum, assembly GCA_026074375.1. NCBI lineage: Eukaryota > Viridiplantae > Streptophyta > Magnoliopsida > Asterales > Asteraceae > Tanacetum > Tanacetum coccineum. The sequence goes on along the minus strand of BQNB010038322.1, from coordinate 46,196 downwards.
AAAAACAAGGCAATTATGGACTCGATCTCAATAGTTTCTGTCCTTTCTACAAAACTGTGTTTCAATTGGGGAGTAACCTACAAAGAAAGCGTCCTCGTAAACCCGTCCGATAAACGTCTCATCTTCATTGAGAAGTCCTTATTTCTCCCGAGTAAGCTTCTGCATTCTGAAGCAATACTTCCACATCATGCTTCATTGCTGCAAATCTTCTATAGTAGTTATTCTCTAGTCTCAATTGGATTACATCGAGGGTCAAAGGCACTGGAAATCTGCAAGATTTAGAAATAGTTGGTAAAGACCTTTCAGTAACGAGTCTTAAACTCATCAACATATTTCATTTTAGATCCCATAGGGAGTATCGTTGATCTAAAAGGGGTAAGAGAAACTATACTTGTTAACGAATGTCGTTGACTGGGATACTTGTCTCCGTTTTAGAATACCATAATGATCCTGCAAGTATTAATAACGGTAAATATCATTAGCATGCTCAATTGCAACATTTAGTAATTAACATATATTTGTCTAATATACTCTCACATAGAGATCAAGCACACATAAGAAAAAGCATTCACTCATTTTTTGTCCTTGTTTGAAGTCTAAACCATTATGATTAATATCACATATCTTTGTAATGATGACACAAAGCGTAACTTCGTACTTGTTACTTGGAGATTTTTAAAAAAGAATCACAGACATAAAAAGAAACTGTTAAAAATTTTAGGGAAAGAGGGCTTCACCATATGTTTAGATGCCTTAAAAACAAGTAATGTTATTACAAATTCTTTTTCTTGAAAAAGTTAACTGACATTATAAATCATATTTGGCTGTTTTCTTTTAGCCAGAATGCAATAGGGCACCACTGTTTGAATCGATGAACAAAATTAGACAAACTACAAAATGTAAGTGTAAAAAGGAACATTATATGTCCAAACTTTGTGTTGTCTGGCCATAGGTAGTGTTTTTCTTTTTCTTTCATTAAGGAGATGTGATAGCAACGATGATTCTAAAAGTCAATTGCTTTATAAATATGATCAAAAAACAGCACACACCTCAGATTTTTTCCCCCGATTTATCAAGTTTGGCCAATGCACGAATGAGCTTAGTTCTGATATCATCATCAAAATGTGGCTCCTCCCACACCATACTAGCATTAGGATCATAGAGTTCCCAAGGACTATGTGGAAGCGCATTCGAATTACCTTTATACCGCTCCCACGGACTATCAGGAAAGTCAGCTGATTTGGGTTTAACCGACACAATTCGCCCAAGGACTATGTGGAAGCGCATTCGAATTACCTTTAAACTTGATGACGTATAACACGTGTAACAGGCCTCCGGGCCTGGATTACATAAAGTATACATGGGCCCAAGCCCAACAAGACAATCGCAAAGCATAATAGGCCAAAGCTAAGCCGAGTCCCGTGCTGGCACGGCCTGGAGAAATAAGACGGACGTGATAGGCCTTCCGCGGACCAAGCAACATCCGCGGAAGGGGACCCACGTCCGTAAAACACGATTACTGCGAGACCCTTATCTGATAAGAGTCCCACTTCGGCCCACTAACAGAAATAAGCGAAATATTAGGAAAACCTAATATTTTGCTCACCTATAAAAAAAGTCACTCTGACACCCTACAATGTATGATTTTCTGACCACATTCTATACACATATATACTCTTACATTCTCTGACAAACCATGAATACTTACTCTTACGCCGGAGTCTAATCGTGGGGTCCGTTCCCACGATAAGGCTAACGGTTTATCTTTATTTGTGCAGGAAATCATCATCATCACTTGATTTAGTACAAGATCACATCCATTGGCCCAGCCCAATAACCTTTTAGATCCATTCTTTTAACTCATAACATTTTTTTACTAACAAGTTGGCGCCATCCGTAGGACCACGAATACAACCGTGTTTCTTAAAATACTCACCATGAGCACCAACGGGCAAACTCCCCTTAGCCAGCCCACATCCGCCGTGAGGAATATGCTAGGGAAAGAGCCAGTTCTGCAAGATCCAGGCAGCCTATTTCCGATGAAGCCTTGCGGGAATACTGCGACATGAACTATCATCAGATTTTACCAATCATAACTGAAAAAGTGCACCAGGAGAAGGTGCAACAGGAAAAGCTTAAGGCAGTAAAAGCTCGTCTCACTCCGAGTCAGGAACACCCACCGGAAGAAGGGGTTTGAAGGAAAGGCTCAGACCAAGGCATGTCCGTAGCAGATCCGGAAGCCCCAAGCCAAGACTTGGCCGCTCCGAGTCACCTAAGAAAAAGGGTTCAGAAAGAAAAACAGTGTTCAAAAGGTTGGAAAAAGGTGTATTTCACAGGCTCGGAGACAAAGAGAAGAGTATGCCTGTATACTCAGGTGACTCAAGGCGTCGGTTGTACCACAGTAGCCACAGGGACACTGAAAGCTGCCATCAAAGTTCCCGATCAATAACAACGGAGCCCGCCTCTGAGAGACGTTATAACAAAAGGGCACCCTCGAGAAGAGCGGAGGAGTTGTCAAAAAGCGAAGGTAGCGCCGGAGGTCATTGGAAGTCAAAAGTAAAAAGGCCAAAGTCAAGCGTTGAGGACGACCTGTCCCAACCATGGGTATGTGAAGAAACAGATCCTTTCACTCCTCGGATCCGTTACTTTGATTTCCCAAAAACTAGAATGCCTAGTCACATTAAAACATATGATGGAAGCGAAGATCCGGAAGATCATTTAAATATTTTTCAGCCGGCTGCTAAGACAGAACGATGGGCAATGCCAACATGGTGTCACATGTTCAATTATACACTTACTGGGAATGCCAGGGTATGGTTCGACGACCTTCCCAAGGAAACAATTGATAGTTATGATGACTTAAAGAAAGCATTCTTAGAAAACTACCTCCAGTAGAAGAAATGCATTAAGGGCCCGGTCGAAATCCATAACATCAGGCAGAGAGACGGGGAGTCTACGGAAGAGTTTGTACGGAGGTATAAACTTGAGTGTAGGGACGTAAAAGGAGCTCCGAAATGTATGAAAATCTCCGGATTCATGCACGGGATCACTAATCCTGAGCTAATCAAGCGACTACATGACAAAATCTCAAAGTCAATAGACGAAATGATGAGGGTAACTACATCATTTCTACGGGGAGAAGTGGCCGCCTCTAACCGTGAACGAAAGAAGTCATTCCTGTCATGGAAACAGCAAGAAGCTAATCAAAAGCAAAATTTCAAAAAAGGAGGCTTCCAGAACCAACAAAGGCCAGAAAGGAAGCAAGATCGTTTTGCACTACTTACAAAAACCCCCCAAAGAAATTTTTGCTTTAGACAAAGGAAAATTCAAAGCTTCGCCACCAATGACAACCCCGGTAGAAAAAAGAAATGCTAACAAATTTTGCGAGTTCCATGGAGAAGTAGGGCACAACACAGACGATGTATACACCTAAGGAAACAGATTGAAGAAATGCTCAAAGCAGGAAAGTTGTCACACTTGGTCAAAGAGATCAAACAAAACAACGGAAAGGAGCAACCTAAGGTGACAAAGAAAGGAGAAACTTCTAGGAAGGATAAAGCAATGGCTATTCTAATGGTTCAGCCTTGGGAAAGGGTGGCTAGGCAAAGAATTACGCAGAGTTTCTCTCCTAATTCAGAAATCTTTTTTCCACCATTGGGGGAAGATGAAGGGACAGAAGGTCCAATGATCATCGAGGCGGAAATAGGAGGCCACTGTGTGCACCGTATGTACGTAGACGGTGGATCAGCTTTAGAAATTCTGTATGAACATTGCTTCAGCAGACTCCGTCCGGAAATCAAAAGACAATTGATACCAGCCACTACCCCTTTGATTGGATTCAGCGATGAAATAATATGGCCGATAGGACAAATACAACTACTGGTAACAATTGGAGATGAAGAGCATTCCGCCTCAGCCTTGATGAATTTTGTAGTTGTGAGGTTACCATCCCCGTATAATGGAATTATTAGAAGACCGGGGGTTAGGAAATTGCACGCGGTTCCTTCAACAGTTCACGAAATGCTGAAGATCCCGGTAGATGGAGGGGTAACTACCTTAAAAAGCAACAGGTTAGTGTCACTTGAGTGCGCAATGGTCTCCGGATCTGAAAGAACTCTCCCGGTCAGCGAATCAACGGTGGAAGAAAGGATAAAAGTGGCAATCAACCCAGAATACCCAGAACAGACTATAATGATCGGATCAACTCTCACAGAAGAAGGTCGCAACAAGTTGTGCAGCCTGCTTCAACGAAACTTGGATATTTTCGCCTGGAAGCCTACGGACATGACTGGCGTCCCAAGGCACATCGCGGAGCACCGTTTAAATGTACGGAAGGGATGCTCTCCGGTTAGACAAAAGAAAAGGAGGCAAGCGGCTGACAGAAATCAGGCAATACAAGAAGAGGTAGGAAAGTTAGTAGAAGCAGGAATCATGAGGGAAGTACACTACCACGACTGGTTGTCCAATCCAGTAATGGTAAGGAAGCACGACAACAGTTGGAGGATGTGTGTAGACTTTAAAGACTTAAACAAAGCATGCCCAAAAGACGGTTATCCGCAACCGGAAATAGACTGGCAGGTAGAATCCCTGTGTGGATTCCCTTTCAAATGCTTCTTGGACGCATACAAAGGCTACCACCAAATACAAATGGCAAAAGAAGATGAGAAAAAAACAGCTTTCATCACGAACCAAGGAATATTTTGCTATACAAAGATGCCTTTTGGCCTACGGAATGCCAGAGCCACCTACCAGCGTTTGGTGGATAAAGCATTCCATAAGCAGATCGGTAGAAACCTCGAAGTATATGTAGACGACCTTGTTATCAAAAGTCGCACGGAGGATGAGATAGTCAGAGATATGGAGGAAACGTTCCAAACTCTAAGAGAAATTAACATGAAGCTGAACCCTAAGAAGTGCACCTTTGGAATAGAAGAAGGAATGTTTTTAGGGTATAAAGTTAGTACCAGGGGGCTGAAAGTATATCCAGACAAAGTAGACGCTGTTCTAAGCCTTCCGTCCCCAAAATGCTTGAAGGATGTGCAAAAGTTAAATGGAAAGCTCGCACGTCTGAACCAATTTTTAGCCAAATCAGCAAAGAAATCATTACCATTCTTCAAAACTTTCACGAGGAAAAGCGATTTTTATTGGACCACGGAAGCTGAATAAGCATTCAAGCAAATGAAACAACTTATTGTCGAACTTCCCATGTTAGTCGCACCAATGGAAAAAGAAGAGCTTATCGTCTATCTAGCGGCAGCAAAAGAAACAGTAAGTGCAGTCCTGATGATGGAACGGGAAGCTAAGCAAATGCCTATATACTTTGTCAGCAGAGCGTTAAGGGGTCCGAAAGTAAACTACACGTCTATGGAAAAATTAGTGTTGGCTTTAGTTCATGCCAGTAAACGCCTAAAGAGGTACTTCCAGGCACACCCAATCATAGTCATCACGGACCAACCAATACAACAGGTATTATCGAGACCAGAAGTAGCAGGAAGGCTACAAAAATATAGCATTGAATTGGGAGAATACGCAATACATTATAGACCCAGAGTATCAGTCAAAGGGCAGATATTGGCAGACTTTATAGTCAAAAGACCAGAAGAGGAATCTCCGGATACTCTAATAGGAGAAGAGGAGGAAATCCCCGAACCATGGATCTTGTTTACGGACGGATCATCCTGCACAGACGGTTCCGGGGTAGGACTAATACTCACAAACCTGGAAGGGATGTAGTTTACTTACGCTTTAAGATTTAGGTTTGATGTAACAAACAACGAAGGGGAATATGAAGCTTTGGATTGCCAGACTAAAAATCACGGAGCAAATGGGTGTAAAAAACCTCCAAGCAAACGTTGATAAACGGTTGGTGGCCAATCAAGTGAATGAAACTAGTTTCCACGCTAAAGAAAATCGACAATGTTCGATATTGGAAGAAGGTTAAAAACCGCACACAGCACTTTCAAAGCATTCTCAATCAAACAAGTTCCTAGAAGCGAAAACAAAAAAGGCAGATGCCTTAAGCAAAATAACATCAACAAGCTTTGCACATTTGAGTAAACAAGTGCTGGTGGAGGAACTAAAGGAAAAGTCGATAAGTGCAGTGGAAGTTTTGGCAGTAGTAGAAGAAGAAGGGGATACATGGATGACTCCCATCTTCAAATACCTCATGGACGGAACATTGTCCATAGAAGTGAAAAAAGCGAGAGCAGTAAAACGCAAGTCTGAGAAGTAATTTGGAAAGAATTGTCACGGGATTTATACTATACATATATAAATTTGACTAGTACTTACACACGTACCAGTAGGGCCACTCCAAGCCAATTATGTTCTAAGAGAGATACATGAGGGGTCTTGTAGCATGCATGCTGGTACACGATCCGTCATGGCGAAAGCCTTGCGGATTGGTTATTATTAGCCAATCATGCACGAGGACGCAAAAAAGCTGATAAGGGCATGCCAGGATTGCCAAGGTCATAAGCCTGTTCCAAGGAGTCCTCAGGAAAAGCTAAGCCCAATCACATCTTCGTGGCCATTCTATAAGTGGGGTATTGATATCGCTGGACCTTTCCTGGAAGGACCTGTAAAAGTCAAATTCCTGATAGTAGCTATTGATTACTTCACAAAGTGGATCGAAGCAAAACCAGTGACGACCATCACTGGAAACCAAATCAAAAAATCCGTGTGGGATAACATCGTTTGTAGATTTGGTCTCCCAGGAGAAATCATCTCGGATAATGGAAAACAATTCCAAGACAATCCGTTCAAAGACTAGTGCGAAAAATTATGTATCCGCTAACATTTTGCCTTTGTTAAACATCTACAAACCAATGGCTTAGTGGAAAGGGCAAACCGTAGTCTTGGAGAAGGGATAAAAGCTAGGTTGGACGAAAGGAGCAAAAACTAGATAGAAGAACTTCCTCATGTTCTATGGGCACACCGCACAATGATTAAATCTAGTAACAGAGACACCCCATTCTCGTTGACATACGGAACGGAAGCCGTCATCCCAGCAGAAATCGGCATGCCCACACTAAGAACAGCGAAAACAGACTTAGTATAGAACGATGAAGCCCTGGAAATCAACCTTGACCTACTAGAGGAAAAAAGAGAGCAAGCAGCAATTCGAGAAGCAAAAAAGCAAAGCAAAGATGGAGAGGTATTACAACTCCAAAGTCCGCAGCATAAGCTTTAAACCAGGAGACTTGGTATATCGCGACAATGAGGCAAGCCGTGTGGAGGACACAGGGAAGCTAGGACCAAAATGGGAAGGTCCATATGAGGTCACGATAGCACTTGGAAAAGGTGCATACAGGTTAAGAGACCGTGACGGAAAGCAGCTTTCGCGGACTTGGAATATCAGCAACCTTAAGAAGTGTTATATTCACCAAATGTAAGCAAGCCACCCATGCGGACTCCGCAGTGGGGGTAATGCAGTCCAATCTATCTTCTTTATGCATTGTAATGTTTTCTTAAATAAAAAGTGGAGCCTAGCTACCTTCACAACTTTTACTTTAAAATCCTTGTTGTTTATTTTGAAAAATTATTATATTTGTGATTAAGGCGCGCACGCAATAGGGCACGACCCAATTAATGTACCCCGTATAACAAAAGGATGAGTAACCTAACAATTCACTCAAAAGTATATAAGAGGCATTGCAAGCCTAATACCGGAAAAAATGTTCCACGAACGTTTCACTAAGCCTATCATCACAAGTGCACAATAGTGATATTCAAACATAGTAGGGAGAATAACCCACAAATATTCAAATAAATAATATCAAAATAAAAATATCATCATATTAAAAAAGATAGCAAAGTCATAGTTAAGTACTACGACATTCAAAAACATACAAGTATAAGTGGTCGCACATAAAAAGGTCCAAAGTGACCGCGACATATAACGAATAAAACACTTGGAATAAATTGTAAAAACATACAGGGGCTACAACAAAAAGGTCACATACGACCAAGTCCAGGCATTATAGCGAGTCACTAAGAAATGATTAGCTCCGCATCATCAACATTAGGAAAATGATCAGCATCTGCACCAGCATTCCTTTGATCCTCCGCATGTGCAATTTCGTAATCATCCATGGAAATAGGAGGAGTGGAGCGTACAGAGGCAAAAGTAACGGATAAAGTTATGGTAGTCTCATGAACAGCACCGGAAGTACCTTTCATACCTTCCAAAGCAACGGAGGACAAGGGCTCAACTATAGAAACAAACACGTCACGGAGGGCCGACCTATGATTAGCAATATTATCCCTGATCTTCTGAACTCGGTTACGGGAAACATCCAAGGAAAATGACAGGGAGGTGGCACCCACGATAGTCTGGTCCGGAGAATGATAAATAGGGATAATCAGTTGGTCTGTATGAGGTTGCGATTCTTATAAACCAAGTCTTTCAGCAACAGGTTCTTCCAAATGGAGAATGTTCATTAAAGTCTCGATGCTTGCATCCTTATTGGACTTCAACTCAGCTAGCAAGGAGAAGTTTACATCCTAAAGCTCCTGCAAAGCAGAAATGTAATCGCTTTCCGCGGAAGGGTTAAATGCAGCAACATCCGATAAGACTCTACCTTCCCGGCCATGGGAAATCCCAGTGGCCAACCCATCTTACATATCTTTCTCAATAGCCCTGCTAATGGCCGCTCAAAGGGCAGATAAATATTCCGGAGAATGCAGACACTTAGCAATAGCCAGCTTCATGCCATGGGTAAGGAGCCACTTGCGCCCGACAATGGTAGTAAGAAGGTGAGGATAAAACCTCTCCTCCAGATGAAGAGCCATCTCAATAACATCAACATCCAGTTTGTCAAACTTGTCGTTCACTTCTTTCATCCGTTCATCCTAGAATTTTTCAAGTTGGCTCATGTAGTTCTCATACACCGCGACTTTCTCCCGAAGCTCGGCAGAGGATGTCTCCTGCTCATGAACCTGTAGATAACGTGGAGGCATGTTAATATATATATATATATATATATATATATATATAACAGAAGAGAGAGGAAAGACTTAAGTATAAAGACATATACCTGATCAATAAGCCTGTCATTTTGTAACTTAACAGTGGTAACCGCAACATCCAAAGCAACAACCTCTTGCTCCCTGGCCTTCACCGACGTTGAAAGATCTACCACTCTCACACCCAACTCACCCTTTTCCTTCTCAAGGGCAGCATTGCGCTCCTTCAGAGACCTTATCTCATCCTGGAGAGATTTCTCAACAGTTTCAAATTTGGAAGCCTTGGCACGGAGGCGAATGGCCTCCGCGGCCTCCGCTCCATTCAACAATAACCGTGCCCTCAAGTCTTTCACTTCTTCTTCCTTTACTTTCAACACTTCTACTTGATCATCAACAACAGATTTCAACCTTCTCCTTTCTTTGATGTTGTACTCGGCACGCATTCTTACCTCAGCACTCAAAGTCATCTGACAAGCAGCCCCCATATTAAACTAGGCAAAAAGTTGGTCATGCTTCATTCCACAGACATACACAAAGAACTTGGGGGGTGCAAACTCATCTACCATCTCACGGCAATCTGATTATCGTCAAGACGTGACCCATTGGTTACATTCCATCATGGAACATACACTTTTTGGAGATCAGAGTCAGGATCAATGACGGTGCGGATGTCACCAACCAAAAAAATCATTACCAGTAAGGTCAGAAAAACCAATTGGGATAGATTCTGTTCCACCAACAAAAGAAGAACCAGTGGCAAACAAGGAAGGCTTCACAACTGCTTCTTTAACAACCGTGGCGGCACCAGCCGTTACAGTTATAGTAGTAGCAATTGTCATGGCAGGAGCAGAAGACCTAATAAGAGAGTCAACCTCAGTCTCCGCAATATGATGACCAGAATGATGAGAAGAGTCCAAGGAAATGACAAACCTTTGAGGAGCAGTAAGAGTTCGAAGATTAGCCCCAGCTAAAGTATCAGTATGCCTCTCATCTTCACGCTCTGGCGTGGTAGACACAGAAGACGTTACAAAGGGAAAAGAAGGAACGGGCTCACCCCTGACCGCGACATTCTGCACAGCTCCAGCAAGTAACCGCTGAATGGCCGGCATCGATTTCCCAGATACAGAAGTCCCAACCGGAATTTCGTGATCTTTCCTTAATTTTTTAGCAGGATGGGAGGGCTCATCAGAATTAATAATCACGGATTTTCGCTTCTCTTAATGCTTCGGAACCACACCCCCAATATTAGTCTCCACAGCCCTGCTAACAGGCTAGATACCAACACCTTGACCACCACTTGCGGAATCACCTTGTTCCGCCTGATCATCATTACCTTCTTCATCAAAAAGCCTATCCACGCTATCCTCCAGCTCACTCTCACCATGAGCTGGTGCAACTGGTAAAAGCAGAACAACACGCCCTATAGTGGTATCTAAAAGCTTAGGCTCATCATCGCCACGCTGTCGCTCACCAATCCTTACCTTCGTAGGGTCGGCAGTGCGGATAAAAGTCAGCAAATCCATCTCTACAAAAAGAATATTAAATGGTCAAAAGGTATGATAAGAAGGTAGAAAATAAACAAGACAAAACAATACAACACCCACCCGCGCCATTCTCATATTGAAACTCGAGATAAGTGTTCTCATCCAGCGTATAATAGCGGCTTATTCCCACCAAACAAAGAAATGGTTCTGGATATTTATGAAATGGAGCCGGATATGCAACAAGAGAAGCATAATGCTCTGCGTTAAACTCAGTAGACTAGGGAAACGGGTCCTTTGACACACTTTTACCCGTATGCCATAAAGAAGAAGCAGGACAAGCAAATGCGTCAACCCAAAAGAAGTGATCATTCTAACCTTTTAAAGAATCTAGAGGTTTTGTATAACAGACAGCGTCATGACCTGGACGCTTACTAAAAGACATCCAACCTTTATTCTTGGAATTCACGTAAAACAGCAGAACAACCCCACTGTCGGGTCACAATCATGAACACGACACAGGATCTCAAAATGAGACACCTTAGCAGCCACAATAATGGACAGCTGGGATATATGGATGCGATAATACCTAAGTACATCAACAAGGAAAGTGGACAGAGGCAGCCTAAAGTTGGAAAATTCAAAGAACCTAGTGTATACCCCTATTTTGCCAGTAGGCATCTCGTGTATTGTTTGGTTACGGCTAGGCAATAGAGGGTGAACTTCGTCAGGAATATGGAAGTTTTTATAAAAAATATCAAGGTTTTTCTGACTAAGAACATACTTTATATCCGTAATGTTGCCCATGGTAAAAGAAAGCAAGAACAAGGGCCTAACCTGGAAGCCTAGGGTTCTTCGAAGGAAGTTAAAAGGGGATACGATTAAAAGGCTTGAAAATTTTTCAACAATGGCGACTGTAGTTAGAGAAGATGAAAAAGGAAACAGTGAAAACCACACCGACTATTTATACCCTCGGTATAGTAAATACAAGTCCTCCCAGATGCTTCCACGTAGCAAGGACCTCCGAGTCAACGACCAAGATGAAAAGTAAAAGATAGTGATGACAGTTAAGCAGTTAGACTAACCAGTCAAATCAGTCAGAAGATGAAAGGCCACAAAGAGACCACGTCACCCACGTCCCACCTTACAAGGGCAATGGAACGTCGTGGAAAGATAAGCACGGAGGACGCAAAAATACAAGGAGTATCGAAGACCGAGTCTAGCGATATCTACCGCACGCAATAACAATCGCACGTAATAGACACACTAGACTGGGGGGACTTGATGACGTATAACACGTGTAACAGGCCTCCGGGCCTGGATTACATAAAGTATACATGGGCCCAAGCCCAACAAGACAATCGCAAAGCACAATAGGCCAAAGCTAAGCCCAGTCCCGTGCTGGCATGGACTGGGAGAAATAAGACGGATGTGATAGGCCTTCCGCGGACCAAGCAACATCCGCAAAAGGGGACCCACGTCCATAAAACACGATTACTGCGAAACCCTTATCCGATAAGGGTCTCACTTCGGCCCACTAACAGAAATAAGCGAAATATTAGGAAAACCTAATATTTGGCTCACCTATAAAAAGGGGTACTCTGACACCCCACAAGGTATGGTTTTCTGACCACATTCTATACACATATATACACTTACATTCTCTGACAAACCATGAATACTTACTCTTACGCCGGAGTCTAATCGTGGGGTCTGTCCCCACGATAAGGCTAACAGTTTATCTTTATTTGTGCAGGAAATCATCATCATCACTTGATTTAGTACAAGACCACATCCATTGGCCCAACCCAATAACCTTTTAGATCCATTCTTTTAACTCATAACTTTTTTTGTACTAACACCCATCCCACGAATTTCCACTTCCCTTGATTTTTCCACCAAATTTGGCACTTATCACGGCACCTCCAGTCTCTTTCATAGCGGCATCATACTTGCTTCTTTCAACAAGAAAGCCTGGGAAGCCGGTAACTTCCCGAAGAGTCAATTTAAATGTTTTACCAACCACATTAGAAGAGGGGTCTTCAAATTGTAGGGTCATTTTGCAGCAGCCTTCAGCAGAACCGGGATGTGTTGCATATTCAAGGTTAATACTATTGGCATTAGAAGTGCTTGCTTCCATGCCTCCACCATTCATACCTACACTTGTCCTACTCCTAGTTGACTTTGATCGTCTATAAACTTTTTTAAACATTTTATCACGTGAATCTGGCTCCTGTGGCCCTTGAATATCAGAGCTGATGGTTTTATCACCCCGAGCATCGCTTAGGGGCATTCTTGAAATTTTCCCGTTGGGAACATCTGAGGTGGATTCGTCAGATATCATGATACCGTCACCATTTCTTGTAGGGGTGAGCAGAAAAACCGAAAAAACTGAAACCAAACCAAAAACCGAACCAAAATAACGGATCAAAACTAGAAACCGATGATTCAATTTTAACTTTTTTTCAAAAACCCAAAAATTTGGTTCGGTTTTGGTTTTCGTCCAAAAACCAAACCGTGAAAACCGAACCAAAACCGAATCGGTTTTTATTATATAGTAAACTATAATTAATATAATATAGATAGATATGTAAATAAATCAAATTTAAATATTCATATTCATTTTAGGGGTGGAATTATAATATATTTATCTTAACGTTTACATGTGTGTTTTGTCGTGTACGTGTGTTTAATTGACAATATATCATTACATATGTGAGAGTAATTATATTATGTCTATGTTCACTTGCATGTGTGTGTATTATTTATATGTGTGTGTGTATTATTTATATGTGTGTGATCATAGAAATTTATGATAAACATTATTAGGCTCAAATTGACAAAAAAAAGTAAAGAAGAATAACAAGTTGTTGGTATAAATCGGCCACGCCTAAATATAAACAGTTAAAAACCGAAACAACCAAAAAACCGAATTGAAACCGATAATAAACCGAAAAAACCAAACCGCCAAAAACCGAACGGTTTTGGTTTTTGGCTTTATAAAAACCGAATATTTCGGTTCGGTTTTGGTTTTAGCCAAAAACCGAACCAAACCGAACCGTGCACACCCCTAATTTCTTGATTCTTGTACTGATGAACGGATCTTCAACTTTGTGAGAGTTCGCATTTCTTATGCAATGGTATCGGTGGCTCTTTATCTTGATATTTTTCTTGCTTCTCATTTAGCTGGACCATTTTGCCCTTTTGAATTTCGTCATCTGAAGGATTAAATTCCTCCATTAGTACACGACTCGTCTAGAGATTTAGCAACAGACAGGATCGGTTCAGTAATCCTTGGCCGTTTTATTGAATGAGATTTTGAGCCTCCCCATTTAATGCTTCCCTCAAACAGGCTTACATGATTCATATATTTCATAGGTGACCCAAAATTTTCCGTTCTTTCGACGAACTCACCATTTCCATTAATCGAAGAGAAATTCTTACTCGATTTATCTATGTCGTGATGGGGCGTTGTAGATGATGGGCCAACCAACTCCCGTTTACTTGAATCCCGATTGGGAAGTCTGAACACCAACCTCCTTTTGGGGTTGTCTTGGTGGGAACTTAAATCTTCAGATAGTATTTCTTTACCTTTTAAATGCCCATTTTCTTCATTTTCAGATTAAACTTCAGTTTCTTCACTTCCAGCTTCCGTTTCTTGTTCACTGGAATAACTTTGAGACGAGTTGCCTTCTAGAACATCCCCTTCTCCCTCAAAGGCTTTTCCACTTATCCGTGAGAAAAAACTTAGGGCATTGCGCGCAGCCGCTCTCCTTGGTCTTGAAGCCTTTGACCGAGACGACTTCTTCATAGAGGGCTTTTTTACCAAATCTTGACTTTCTGCTTAGATCGTCTCTCAAAGAACTCTCTTCACCATCCAAATTCCTTATCTTTACACTTCTTCCAGAAGAATTCATGAAGTCAGCCTGACAATAGTGAAAATTTTTAATACCAAAAAATCTGTAACATGACAACACATAATTTCTGATTTGGTCACTACACCTATGAGATTCACTTCAAATTTAATTATTTAAGACCAAAAACCTGCATTATGACAACAAAGTTGAAAGGTTTCTACGACAAGTTTTTTTTTGGGGTTGGATCGTTTTAACTACGTTTTGTGTAACTTAGATAGAATTAGTACCGAATTTGAAGTCTATTCCAAGTTAGCAACTGTTGAATAAGCATATTAAAATACATGGTCAAGGGGACTTCTTTCTATTCAAAATTTGAATGAACATTTTTGCGAAATTTAGGGATGGCAAAACAACCAAACCCAATAGGAAACCCGAAACCTAAAGTTTTTGGGGCGGGGCGGGGCATGCTTATCGGGTTACAGGGCGCGGATTTTGAGGAATTAACGGGGATTTTTATCGGGTTTGGGGCGGGGACGGGGCACAAGATCCCCAACCCGCCCCGCCCCGAAAGTATATATACATATAAAGCTATTATATTCATATATTGTTATGTTAGGATTTACGTAATAAAACCAATATTATCAATTTTTGTTGTTTTGTATCTTTGCAAAATTGTAAGTTGTGATTAGGAAAAATTTCTTTTGTGTAATGTTTTTTAAAAAAAGTTTTATTTTTTTTAACGTGGTTATAATTATTTATGCTTAATATGTTGAAAACTTATAAAGGCTGCTAATTAATATGTTATTAGCGTGTTGTTGATTCTTCATATTATTGCATGTAATCACATTTGTAAAAATATGGCGTAATAATAACAATAAACGAAGAACAACGTGTATTTTATGGAGCATTGCGCTCGTAAAGGCGCCCTGATAAGATCTCCAACGGGGATTAGAGCGGGTTTGGGGGAGCATCTCGCCCCAATGGAGCGCCCTAATAAGATCCCCATTGGGGATCGGGGTGGGTTTGGAGCATGGTTTGCTAATCGGGTTTGGGGATGGAGGGTGGCCGCCCCGCCCCAAACCCGCCCCATTGCCATTCCTAGCGAAATTCAAGTAGATATCTTCATTTCTCAAACCAAAAAACATTTACATACTCTCTCTAAGGTTATTAGATAGCCATGTTATTCGGCCGAAACCTAATTGTGGGTTTGAGTCCATTAGGTTTGGGTTTGCATTGCTTGTTTATTAAGCTATGTATTTAGTATAAATACATAGCCAATCCTCATTATGTAATCACAAAAACACAATCAATAATATATTATCTTTGTTATCTTACATGGTATCAGACCTTTAGGTTCAACCTACCATAAAATAGTTGTCCTCCGGTCATCGGCTACTCGTCGATGATCCGGAGGGATCCCGACCTATTTACTTTCTTTCGCTTTATAATTTCGTGTTTTAGTAGTCTTTTTATCCAATCAAAATAAAAAACCCTAGAAAATAAAAAAACTCTAGCCGTCAAAACACTTCTCATATATGTTGATTTAGCCATCAATCAACAAAATCTGTGTCATCAACGTTACTCTTTGTTTTACCGCCAGAGATTATTGTCGTTTTTCGCAAATAATTGGTCATAAAATTGTTGCTCCTACCTAAAGGCAAAATAAGCCATGACGTAAAAAAAACGTCAAGCAAAGGAGGAAGTTGCAAGCGATAAATAACTATGCCGCTAAATAAAGTTATGCTTCCGTTCCAACAAAGAACAAAGAAGATGATAGAAGAAAATAAAAAGAAGCGGCTTTCAACATATGTTTCAGTTTGTCCGTTCGAAAATATGCCGTTTAAACTGCGAGGGAGTATTAGATGGCTATGTTATTCGGTCCAAACCTAATTGTGGGTTTAGGTCCATTAGGTTTAGGGTTTGCATTGCTTGTTTATTAAGCTATGTATTTAAATACATAGTCAATCCTCATTATGTAATCACAAAAACACAATCAATAATATATTATTTTGTTATCTTACATGGTAATGAAAGATGTGATATATTGATTGGTAACGAAAGATGTGATATATTGATTGAATGAATTGTGATTACATAATGAGGATTGGCTATGTATTTATACTAAATACATAGCTTAATAAACAAGCAATGCAAACCCTAAACCTAATGGACCCAAACCCACAATTAGGTTTGGGCCGAATAACATAGCCATTTAATAAAGGTTGTACACATCATACCAAATTTGAAGCTGAAAATAGTTCTTCGGACCAAAAGACAACAAAATGAACCTCATATATACTTACTTCTGCCTTAATCTTTTTCGTCTTAGACTTTCGGGAGGTGTCATCACGAGAAATTTGATTCTCACTATCTCCCCCGCTACATTCAATGCTAGCAGAAGCATTGGAACTTAAACTTCCTTGTTCTTATGCAGAATGACACTCCTCTGTCTCATTATATTCAGAGTCGTTCAGAGACAGAGCCAGGAATTTATATTAAGGGGGGCTCAAATTTTCCCCCTCGGTATTAACGTACAGTTCCTTGTTTTAGAAGTTGGATTAAAGTTTGAAACGTTCGGCATACATGTTCAATTATATTTTTTCTCATAGTAACATACACTTACTAGAACAGTTGAGAAAATGAACAATTACATGTGTTAGCAATTATTCTTATAATGATTTAAAGCAATGATGTAAAATAATACTCAACCTAAATAAAAGAAAATAATTAGATCCTACATAGTATAAAAATAAGATATGATAAAATTGAATCATTGAATAAACAATCCATCTCTAAAAGAAAGTTATTTTGTTCGAGCCAAAAATTTTAAGTTTAACACTTGAACCTTAGTAAGAGTAAAAACAAAAACAACACCATAAATTTTATACTTTAAAAAAAAACTACACTTGTTCCTAAGTTTTTGAAATGAAAGAAGAGAAAAGAAGAGTAAAAAATGAGCAGAAAAGAAGACGAGATGAATGAAATTTAGTTTTCTGTACCATGTTCCCGAGTAAAGAAAGAAAGGAAGTGATAAATGATGATTTTACGATTATACCCTTAATTATATATAAAAGTTATGTTTTTTTAAGGTCATTTAAGTAATTATATATATTAAAAGATTCATAATATAGCTTTTCTCCAAATCATCCCACTTTTGAGAAGAAAGTTTTGGAGAGAAGTTTAGCCAAATTTATTCTCCTATTTTTTTCTCTTCTCTCCAAAAAAAACTCTCGAACACGAATTTATTTTGTTTTCTTCCCACTTCTTTCCTCTTCTTTCCTCTTCTTTCAAAAATAAAACTCGAAAACGCAACAGTTTAAATGACACAATAAAGTATTTATTAAATAAAGACAAACATATTTACTTATTTCTTTTTTTCCCTCTACATCAAACACCAGCTATAAAACAAATCACTCACATTAAGGGCTCGTTTGGTATCCGGGTATAGATGGGTGTGGGCTCAATGATGACAAATAGAATTTGTTTGGTTTAGATTTTGGTTTTTAGATTCGGTAATGGATAGGGATGAGCATTTCGACCCGAATCCCGAAACCGAACCGGAACCGTACCGATTCCCGGTATACGGTACGGTACCGGGACTACGAAATAAGGTGGAAAAAAATCAGGACCACTAATTCGGTACGGGACCGGTACCAAATCGGAAAATTCCTGAAAAAAAAGGGAAAAACCCGATTTCTCGGTATCGGTACCGGTACCGGTATCCGAATCCTGTTCGGTACGATACCGGTACCACTAATTTATGCTCGGGAAAAAATCGGTACCACTAATTCGGTACGAGACCGGTACCGTGCTCATCCCTTATAAAGGAGGTACAAATTATGCACTGTTTCAAAACCACACATCCTACCCTACTTTTTGTGGGTCTCATGATTTACATCTCTCTTTCTCTTTCCTTCCACTATCAATAAAAAAATATTTTTAATTAATATTTAAATCCTAAAATAATTTTAAATATTATTTTCTATTACCTACATTAAACCCAAATTCAAATCCAAATCCAAATTAAAATCCTAATCCTAAACTCATTTACAAACAAAACGGACCTAAAACTACAACAAACAAGAAAAAATGTTCAAAAAAAGTACTAGTAATAAAATATAAAAGAAAGGTCACAAACGACAAAACCAAGGACAACATCACCTGCTACTTTACTTTCTTTTCTTTTTATAATGCTACCATTACCATCACATCCCTATCGTTGTCATCACTATGTACTTCTATTTTTGGCTCCTAGTCCATGGCATCTAGAAATTCGGGAAGTGGGTCCATCAAAATATCCAAGTCAGCAATTGGAGGCACTTGGTATTCTTGATCAACAAGACTAATGTCGGTTCCTACAGCAAATCTCACTGAAGATGGCCTCCACTCAAACCCCAGAGATCCTAACCATCTTTGCTGGTACAGGCTTTGGTAAGGCTCAGGGTACGGAATCATCCCTACAGAAATTCCATATTTCAAATTTAGATGTTTAGAGTATGATTACAAGAACTATATTACTACAAGAATGATCAATTTTATCTGAAAAGATTGGGGGGAAGTTGTATGCATTTAAATACACTGTAGGTAACTATCGCCCATTTACACTGCATTGATTCTTTTTAATTTCACCCAGGCAGAGATAAAACATTTTAGCTAGAGTAGTGTGACCCGAGAGTATGAAGGCTCCTATGTTTTGTGAAGGCTTAGAGAGGGAGTAACTAGCAGTAGCCAAATAGGTAGATTGAGCAGATTGTGTTAAGGGATCAAAGGACAAGGTTTCAACTGTCAAGACTAATAACTTCTAATTGCTAGTGAAAACCAACATGCTTTTGTGTTTTCTCTTAATTTTGTAAATAACTAATTTCATAGATATGGATATCCATTTTTGAAAATAAAGATGTAGCCATTCGATCATTTACAGTTTTACACCTATCTCAACTTTGGACCCATTTGACTCCTTTCATTCCCACTTTGATCATTTGACCCATTGGAGATAAAATAAGAAACAAAAAACCCATTTTTAGGAACGAGTAACCTTCAGAATATCTAAACAGATAAATATTAAAGGATGGTCACTTTAGATCTTCTTATGAACAAACCTGAATCACAAAGGAGATCTTGCATATTCCTTGGATCTAGCTAACTTTCCTGGGTAAGTTAAAAAACTCAACATCAGGAACAACATAAAAAGTTTATAAGTACAGTAGTCCAGTATGATACTATTTCCTTATTAGTAAAATTTTAATGCATAGTATTTCAGTTTGTTAAGTTAAAGCTAATGAATTTCCTATCATTTGATTTGATAATTAGTGGACTATATATGTCAGACCTAATTAGCAGCAATAATCGGGCAAATTTAAAAAGTCATAAAAATACACTAGCATCTTAATTTGGTCACTATAATCTTAAAATAATGATAGCTAAAAGAAGAGACTAATTTTGTTCCAATTGATGCATCATTACAAATACAAACAATATGAGTTATATTTGTGGTGTTACCATCACTCATTTACTGGTTACATTCTTAAATTAAAACAATGAATAGTTCTATAATCGCCGGTAGAAATAATTGTTTTTATGATATAAGTACAGCACCCTGTGTACTAAACTACTGATTAAATTACCATCATTGTATATTTCTTGTGTTTTTTGAAAATCAGAAGGTCTTGATAGGATATTCTATAAGAAAATCAATTTCTCTAACAGAAAAAACTAACCTGGTCGAGTACATTTGCATGAGGGGCCTGTAATATGCTTATATAGCGTCAGTAACTAGTAATGTCATGCAAAGACTTTCTTTCCAGTCACTTTCGATTTCTTATACAGGTCAATCAAGATTAATTTTATTGTTTTATATTCTATACCTGGTCATACTTGGCATCATTTTGCGCCTCTCTTTAGCCAGTGCTTAATATATACAATTGACCAACCTCATCAGAAAGTACAATAATATATACAATTGACCAACCTCATCAGAAAGTACAATGGATGTCCCGTCCCTGGTAACATAGAAGATTAGGAATAACATAAATAGGCAAGTGGTTTATAGACATCTGTTAGATGTTAGATATTTGTAATATATCAGCATACAGGCAAAACAAATAACTATGTCCATCTCATGTAACTACAACTTTCCCACGAAAGTTGCGGTGGAGGAGTGTTTGCATGGACATTTAATAGTTAACAAAAGGTTATGTAATATTTGAATAATCACGAATAACATAATCAGTTGTAATAAAAAATGGTGCAGTTTGAATGTGCATCCAGCTTTCTGGTTTCAAAGATGTAATAAGCACTTTCTATGGTGTCTTGAGTGTTAAGCAGATTATCATCATTAATGAAGGTAATAGATAAAAATGAGGGTAAAGAAATAACTTTAAGACGGGTTAATATACAAAGATGTCACTAAACTTTCTAAAACAGTGCGTCTAAGGTAACGAACTTTCATTTTGTTCATTTAGGTTACTTAACTTATAAGAAGA
Organism: Tanacetum coccineum; assembly: GCA_026074375.1. Lineage (NCBI taxonomy): Eukaryota > Viridiplantae > Streptophyta > Magnoliopsida > Asterales > Asteraceae > Tanacetum > Tanacetum coccineum. The sequence continues at coordinate 25,409 of BQNB010038322.1, read as the reverse complement.
ATACTCTTCTATAATTTCAGTGTTAAACGGAGTGACTTGAACACGTATTTTTGGATAAGTTAAGTAACATAAATGTCGTGTTTTTTTACAAGTTCAGTGATGTGTACGTATATTTTTTGTAAGTTCAGTGACCCAAATGTTATGTTTCATAAGTTCATATCCCAAGTGAGCAAAATGAAAGTTTGTTACCTTAGGTGCACTTTTTTGAAAAATTTAGTGACATCTTTGTTCATTAACTCATTTTTAGACACTATAAAAAAGAAGTTACCCAAAACACTATAAACAAATCAATCTGATAACAACCTTCAAGATTCACATCAAAATAGTCCTTAATTAGCATTTTTTTTCTAGATATAATGACTTATTTGCCAACTCTCTCTCTCTCTCTCTCTCTCTCTCTCTCTCTCTCTCTCTCTCTCTCTCTCTCTCTCTCTCTCTAATCAAGAGCTCCTTCCATCCGTATTGTTCTACACCAAAATCCAACATCACCACTGTTATCACCACTCTCACCCGATCTAAGTCGTACAAATTACTTCCCCACCGGACCGGCCATGCGCCGCCACGCGCATCTCTATTTCCTGTTGTGGGATATTTTACCTTTTCCTGCGAGAAACTGCGGTTTGGATCATCACCGCCGGCGAGTGGAGATTCTCCACTTTTTTCTGAGTCTGATCCGGGTACCCTTGCTGCGTCAGCCGCCGCCGCCACCGGAAACCACCGCCGCTGCCGCTGGGGACCACCACCGCTGACCGGAAAATTTATTTCTTCGGCAACAGCTGAGTTATTCCGATTTATCTATTTTATTAATTTAATTTAATTTAATTTAAACTTATTGTTTCTCCTGGTTGATTGATTGTTGTTGTGTCTTTCTTAGGTTATTACTTTGTTCCCTTTTGGTATTGTTTCTAGTGGGTCGCTTGCCTTTTGCCTACCCTTTGTGTTGTTTCTGTGCTTCTAGCCCTTCTTTTGTTGCCTTTATCTCTTTGTAGGTAGGATAGAGGCCGTAGATAGCGATGGTCACCTGAGGTCATGTCCTTCTGGCTAGGGAGGGGTAGGCGGGTATAGGGGAACTAGGAGTTGTTATAGAGTAGCGGTCTCTCGTAGGATTAGGGTGGGTAGTTGGAACGTAGGGTCTTTGACTAACAAGCTATTCGAGCTTAGCGACGCCCTAGGGAGACATAAGGTGGACATAACTTACTTTTAAGAGACTAGATGGAAGGGGTCTAGAGCGAGGGAGGGCAACGGCTACAAACTCTGGTACTCGGGATCTAGCTCGGCGAGAAACGGTGTAGGAGTTGTGGTAGCCGGGAGACTTAAGGATGATGTTGTTCGAGTGACCAGGAGAAGCGATAGGATCATGACGATTTCAGTGCTTATTGATGGAGAGGCTATCAATGTAGCGCTCCTCAGGTAGGACTTAGTGACGCGGAAAAGAAGAGGTTCTGGGATAAGCTGGACGAGCTTGTGAGGGAGTGTCCGGCTGACATGCGACTGATTATAGGGGGAGATTTAAACGGTCATATCGGAGCTGCAACAGATGGATTAGGGGGAGGGGGTACACAGAGGCTTTGGTTTTGGAGAGAGGAATGAAGAAGGGCGTACAATTTTAGAGTTTGCTACCGCTCACGATATGGTGGTAGCAAACTCTTTCTTCAAGAAGAGTGAAGCCCACTTAATTACCTTCCAGAGTGGGGGTCACTACACCCAAATTGACTATTTGCTGGTGCGCAAAGGGGACCTAGCATGCAAGGACTGTAGGGCCTTCCCAGGAGAGACATGCTCATCGCGATACAGATTGGTAATTGTGGATGTACTTTTAGGGAGGAGGCGACGCAGAAGGGAGGCGACAAGGAGGCCGGGGATTTTGTGAAAGAACTTGAAAGGGGAGGCGGTAGAGACTTTTAGAGCTATTGTGTCCGAGAAACTTACGGCTTTGGAGGAGGACATGTCTGCTCGTAACGCGGATCAGATGTGGAACACCTTGGCTAGCGTTATTAGAGATGTGGCAAAGGAATCCTTAGGTGTGGCTAGTGAGTCGGCTAGAACTCATTCAACGCACAAGGAGTCTTGGTGGTTTGGTAAGGAGGTGCAAACCAAAGTAGCGACGAAGCAATCTAGGTTCAAAGAACTCTTTGCGTGCAACGATGGCAATCAAGAGGGCATTGACTTGGCTAAGGAGAGGTATAAAGTTGCTAAGAAGGAAGCGAAAATAGCAGTAGCCCAAGCAAAAGACAAAGCATATGAAGATTTGTATAGGAAATTGGACTCAAAAGAGGGAGCAAATGATATATACAAGATTGCTAAAGCCCGAGAGAGAAAGAGAATGGATATAGGAAACGTGAGATATATCAAGGATGAAGGTGGTCGAACCATTGTGAGGGAAGAAGACATTAGGAAAAGATGGGGATAGTATTTCTCATCTCTTTTCAATGAGTCTCCTCCCATCGAGAGCAGACCCGAAAGGAGCGGGGATGTAGGGAGCTCTAGACATCAAATGCATTATGACTGCTACTACTCGAGGATCAACCACTTAATTACCTTCCAGAGTGGGGGTCACTACACCCAAATTAACTATTTGCTGGTGCGCAAAGGGGACCTAGCATGCATGGACTGTAGGGCCTTCCTAGGAGAGACATGCTCATCGCGACACAGATTGGTAATTGTGGATGTACTTTTAGGGAGGAGGCGACGCAGAAGGGAGGCGACAAGGAGGCCGGGGATTTTGTAAAAGAACTTGAAAGGGGAGGCGGTAGAGACTTTTAGAGCTATTATGTCCGAGAAACTTACGGCTTTGGAGGAGGACATGTCTTCTCATAACGCGGATCAGATGTGGAACACCTTGGCTAGCGTTATTAGAGATGTGGCAAAGGAATCCTTAGGTGTGGCTAGTGAGTCGGCTAGAACTCATTCAACGCACAGGGAGTCTTGGTGGTTTGGTAAGGAGGTGCAAACCAAAGTAGCGACGAAGCAATCTAGGTTCAAAGAACTCTTTGCGTGCAACGATGGCAATCAAGAGGACATTGACTTGGCTAAGGAGATGTATAAAGTTGCTAAGAAGAAAGCGAAAATAGCAGTAGCCCAAGCGAAAGACAAAGCATATGAAGATTTGTATAGGAAATTGGACTCAAAAGAGGGAGCAAATGATATATACAAGATTGCTAAAGCCCGAGAGAGAAAGAGAATGGATATAGGAAACATGAGATATATCAAGGACAAAGGTGGTCGAACCATTGTGAGGGAAGAAGACATTAGGAAAAGATGGGGAGAGTATTTCTTATCTCTTTTCAATGAGTCTCCTCCCATCGAGAGCAGACCCGAAAGGAGCGGGGATGTAGGGAGCTCTAGACATCAAATGCATTATGACTGCTACTACTCGAGGATCAACCAAGGAGAAGTGAGGGCTGCATTACAGAGGATGGGGAGAAACAAAGCCGTAGGCCCTGACCAGATTCCTATCGAAGCTTGGAGGTGCCTGGTAGACGAGGGGGTGAAGTGGCTGACGTGCCTCTTCAACAAGATCTTCTTAGGCGCAAAGATGCAGGATGAATGGATGCTTAGTGAAGTCATTCCCATTTACAAGAACAAGGGCGACGTACAAGCATGTAGCAACTATAGGGGTATCAAGCTTCTCAGCCACACAATGAAGCTTTGGGAGAGAGAGTTATCGAGAGAAGGTTAAGAAGAGAGACGAGGATGTCAGAGAACCAATTCGGTTTTATGCCGGGATGGTCAACGACCGAGGCAATTCACCTACTCAGAAGCCTTATGGAGAAGTATAGGGAAAGACAAAGAGATTTGCATATGGCTTTTCTAGACCTAGAAAAGGCCTATGACAGTGTTCCGCGTGAGTTGTTGTGGAGAACCCTAAGAGATAAGGGAACACCAAGAAGATACTTAAGAGTCATTAAGGATATGTATGAGGGGGTGAAGACCCGCGTACGAACCACAATGGGGAGCACAGAGTTTTTCCAGGTGGAAGTAGGCCTCCACCAGGGCTCAGCCATTAGTCTATACCTTTTCACCTTAATACTGGACGAGCTTTCGCGGGGGATTCAAGAGAGCATCCCTTGGTGCATGATATTTGCAGATGATATTGTGTTGATCGTAGAGTCGGCTGAAGGGTTAAATAACAGAATTGAGAAGTGGAGGGAGGCTCTAGAAGACAATGGCCTACGGGTAAGCAGAGAGAAGACGGAATACCTTAGATGTGATTTCGGTAGGTACGAAGTACTCCACCAAGAAGTGAATATACATATCGGAGACTGGATCCTTCAACCAAAGGAGTCTTTTAGGTATTTGGGGTCAGTGACTCATAGATCTGGAAGGATAGACGAAGATGTTGCTCACCGTATTGGAGTAGGTTGGATGAAATGGAGGCGGCCTCAGGAGTCATGTGTGATAGGAGAATCCCCTTAAAGCTAAAGGGAAAATTCTATAGGGTCGCGATTAGACCAGCTATGCTGTATGGCTCAGAATGCTGGCCGATCACGAAAGCTCAAGCAAACAGGGTGGAAGTGGCAGAATTGAGAATGTTGAGGTGGACTTGTGGTAAAACCATGGTAGACATGATACCCAACGGAGTTTTCAGAGCAGAACTTGATGTCGATTCTATAATTGACAAGATGAGGGAAGGAAGGTTGAGATGGTTTGGGCATGTCAAGAGGAGACCAGAAACTGCCCCTGTTAGGAGAGTAGAAGCTATGTTAGTTGAAGGGTCGAGGAGGAGGGGTAGACCTAAACTTAGATGGGAAGATAGACTTAAGCAGGACATGAAGGAGCTTCTCTTGTCCGAGGACATGACCTCTGATAGGAACGCGTGGAGAGATAGAATTAGGATTAGCGGGTAGATGTAGTAGGCCTTAGATTAGGTCTTGCTTTTAGGAGCATAGGAGCTGCGTAGTAGCTTGGCCTTGTGTCCCTTAGCTAGTTTGCCTTCTAGAGCCTAGGAGCCCCCCTTTTTTTGCTTCTCCCTTAGGCTTTGCGTATAGGATTGTAGGTCCTTCGTAGTAGCTTTGCCTTGCGTGTCTTAGGTTCTTGGGCCTTTTAGCTAGTTGCCTTTAAGCGCCTAGGAGCCTCCTTTTGCCCCGCCCCCAGGTTTGCTCCCCATAGTGCCCTCTTAGGCTAGTCGCCTTTAGGCGGATAGGAGCCCCTTTTCGCTCTTTTGGCCATAGGTGTTGTTGTCTCTTGTGTGCCGGTATGCTTGTTTGCTCTGCATGTGCTGCTTGTCGTGCTCTTGTCGTATGTCGTTGGGATTGTTTGCTCTATTTGTTTGTCTGGTTTGAGCTGTGGGCCCTTAATGGGAGCCATCTTGTCTTTGTTTGTGTCTCTCTCGTGTTATGCTTGTTTCGTTGTCTCTTGTTTGCTTATATGCCTGTTTGGTTGCGTTTTCTCTTGGCCGTTTATATGCGGATCTTGTGCTCTTTGCTTGTCTTGGGTGGTTTGTTTGCCGTGGATGTATGTTTTTGGTTGCTTGTTTGCTTTGTTTTCGTTATCTATCTTTGAGCAACACCCTAATGCACACGTTCACTGGCCGGAGGTCCCTTGGAAGCAGTCTCTCTACTTCCGGGTTTAGCCTGGAGGTAGGGGTAGGATCTGTCTACGTTCATCTCCCCCATACCCCGCTTCGGCGGGATTGGGTATGTTGTTGTTGTTGTTGCCAATTGGTACCACTACAAGTTGTAAAAAGCTATTCACTTTACCAAACGAGGTGCAGTAATTAGTAGACAAGATCCCATTTCAGAGATTTGACCACTGGTCAAACACTGTACCAAACGAGGCGGAGTAACAAAGTAAACAATATTCGAGGGGCGAAACGAGTTGCAAACGCATTATGATATTTGAATAGTACATTTAAGTTCACTATGCCACTCCTTTACTAAGAGCACGCGGTGCAGTAACGCAGCCCCTCCTCGTGACGTGGCGTTCGATGGAGATGTGTTACTGTACCGTCTTGTTGCGTTGGTTTTGCTCTCTTATTATTTTTTTTTTTGAATTTTGAAAAATAACGGCTAGTTATAATAATTTTTTTTTATTTTTTTATATCCGTTAAATAACGGCTATATTTAAAGAAAAAATTTACCCCCATTTTACCTATATAAACCTCCTTTATCTCACATTTTAAACACAAAAAAAAAACACTTTCACTTTCAAATATGAATCCGAATTATGATGAGAATGAATACGTTTTCGAAGATGATAATGAAAGAGAGGTTTGGTTTATGACGAAAGCTCTTGAGTTGCACGAGATGATGGAACAAGAAGAAATGGGTGAAACGTCATTCTCACGATAACCTATACACCGTGAGTATGACGTGGCGGAAGAACGGGTGATGCGTGATTATTTTGGTAAACATCCAAAATATACGAAATGGAAGTTTAGACGCCGCTATCGTATGAGCCGAAAACTATTTTTAGAAATATTCGAAGGTATATCTTCTTACAATGCCGATCCTCTTCCTAAACACTTTAACTTTTTCAAAGTTCGTCCTAATTGTACGGGTCAAATGAGTTTAAGTGTTATTATGAAGTGCACTTCTGCCATACGCCAATTGGCATACAGCACATCAGCTCATTCATTTGACGAATATTTACAAATGGGTGAACATACCGCACGTGATTGTCTTGATTTTTTTACGATGTTCATTATTGATTTGTTCATGCTTGAGTATTTACGTGTAGAATATTGGTTATCTAATCACACATACAATATAAGCTATAAATCTTAGAGAGAGAAAGAATGGTTAGACACTTTTAGAGAGAGAAACAAAAGAGATAATAATGATATTATGAAATGACCAACACCCTCTTCAAGGCATGGAGAGGGGTTTATATACGTGTACATAGCCAGCCAAGTCCATGGGCTTTTCATGGGCTTGGCCCCGTTCGCTTACATTTACCATATTATTAACTACGAGCTATGTAATACATTTTAGGAGTGACCGAGACTTTTTTATAATTCTAACAATCTCCGCCTAAGGGATGTCACTCAATTTTAACTTAAGCTTAGCCTACTATGTCTTGTAGTCTTGAATCTTTGTCTTTATCTTGTGATATGTATAGTTATCTTTTGACTTTAGGCTTGAGCTTGTTCTTTTAGCTTGACTTGCCTGTGATCTTGAGGGAGGAGATGCATGGTGTGGGAGGAGATCGCACTTGTCTTTACTGATCACATATTACAAGTTTTATATTTTAATCACATTTTTTCCCCTTATTAAAAATATCAAATCTCTTGATATTTTGGATATCAATTGATTCAAATATGTTTGAAAACTGTTTGGGGAGAAAAATGTTTCGATTATTAACAAGCCTTATTTGGAACATTTTAATGCTCCCTCTCAATTAATGAGAATATATATATATATATATATATATATATATATATATATATATATATATATATATATATATATATATATATATATATATATTCAAATATAAAGTTTAGTTGGGTAAAAAGGATAAAAGGGGTTAAAAGTGTAAAATTTTATCATTTTGTTAATAAGGGTATTTTAGACATTTATTAAAGTGGTCATTTAAGCTTCTTTAATCATTCATTAATCTTTTGAAGTAATTCATTTAAATTTCAACCTTTCTAATTCACTTCATTTTTAAATCAAATAGCAAGTCCTATAGATATTTCCATGTCGTTCTTGTGAAGACCATGTAGTAGTATATTTGAGTGCTTCTAATGAATTACTATTAAACAAGATGTGTAATCTTTTTTTTATTCCATACGCTTGATTTTCTCGGTCAATTTGTGGCTTTAAATATTCAAAAAAATATTTCTTTAAGAAGTTAGTGTGTCATTACAGATTTGTCAAAAAATCAAGTGTGTCAAAAAATTAAGTGTGTTACTTGAATTGTATTATGAAATTAAGTGTGTCAAAAGACAAAATATGTCAACACAAAAATTGTGTCATTATAAACGTATCACGAAATTAGTGTGTCACTACAAATGTATTAAAAGACTAAGTGTCAAAAAAAATGTGTCAAAAAAACTTGTGTGTCAATAAAAATATATTATGAAATAAGTGTGTCACTAGAAATATATTATGAAACAACAGTGTCAAAAGACTAGGTGTGTCAAAAAAAATATAGTGTGTCAATAAAAATATATTATGAAGTAAACGTGTCACTAGAAATATATTATGAAACAAATGTGTCAAAGGACTTAATTTGTCACTACGAACGTGTAAAAAAATATTTTTCCCTACACGCGTGTCAAAAAAACATTTGTAATAAACAAAATGTGTCACTACAAATATATTAAATTTTTGTAGTGTGTCACTACAAATTTAGTATGTCATAATCTTTTTATTTTAACTAATTAGTGTATAAAGAAAAAGTAATCATTTGAAATTAGTCAAGTTGAATAACAAAGAAAAAATAAAACGGAAAGAAAACTTGAATGTGTAAAAAAGTACAACGTTTGAAATTGGTTAATATGTTTTTTTTACCACATTTGCCCTTTGTTAATAAATGATTATGCTATTAATGTTCTAATATTTACTAAGACGCCATTAATAATAACATCGATTGATTAAGAATTGCTAATTGCATCTAATGGTTAATATTTCTTTTTATACTTTTTATCCATCAACCCTTTCTACAATAACCATATATATATATATATATATATATATATATATACTAGTTGCATGGCCCGCCCGATGGGCGGTCTTGTTTTATGAATGTAGTTTACTAAAATTTAAGTAAAGGTAAATCAATTATATATCAAATTATTTATTGAATGCATTAACAACATGCAAGAAATGAATGTTCAACCGATAAGAGAAAATAAATTTAACAACATGAATTGTGTATTTACCATCTTTAACACAACAATTTTTTTTAAAATTTTATAGTAAAAACTACATATTCCTTGCATCACAATTCAAGAAGTCGACAACCATCTTTAAGAGAAAATCCCAAGTTTTCGAATTTTTTACGTGTTTTTGTTTAATAAAAATAAATAGTAATTATATAAATTAGGACCCAATTTGTTATGTATTTTCATGTTTTTTTTTGTACCGTTGGGTCGTGAAGGTATATGATTTTAAATTTTTTTAATGCATTTGCCGTTCGTTTACCCTAATAATATGGAGGTTTGCTAAATTTGTATGTGAATCTCTAAACTTTATTTATATAGAATTAGGTGTATTAATTATATGAGTTGATAAAAAAAGACAATATTTAACATATGCAATAATCTGCTGTGAGGTAGACGGAAGAAAGGGTTGTGCTGCAGTCATGAAGCAAGACAATGCCATGTATCATGGACACATAAATTGACCCCATTAGCGCCCTTCAATCTCTGATGGAAGGTCTCAATCGTGGAACAATTGGGATAAAAATAGACAACTTTAACCTTGCAATTCTAGTGGTTTTACATTGTCAAATAAAGCGTAGACCTTTTGAATTAGTTTGTCCAAAACAGTGCATGAAACCATCTTTTAAATAAACTGGTCATTATTATAAGTTTTGTTGGCTCCATCTGAACACTCTAATCATAAGATTTAATAAGTTGATACATCATCTAAATAAAGGCTGATGTTAATACTAAATATGATTGGGTCTTATGTGTGGAGTGTATGCTTATACTATCGTTAACCAACCGAGCTTAGCTCAGTTGGCCACATGAGGTCTCTTAAGGAGCTTTGGGGGAGCTTTTACCCTCCTAGGCAAGGTCTCAAGTTCGAGTCTTGTCTAGGGCGATAGGGGTTTCCTTCACGCGTGCGCAAAGGGAAGGGTGCCATTGCCTTCTGGGCTGGACCCAACCTGGTTGTGTGGGCTCGCTACGCCTTCTGGGCTAGGGGCCATGTAGCCACAATTGCCGTTCTAAAAAAAAAAAAAATTGGCTAAGCAGGAAGTTAACTGTTGTCAACATGTTATAAAAAACATGTTTAGGTGTAGTTCATTCACAAAGTTAATTATTTCTACATCGTTTATAAGTTATAACCCTTGTAGCCAAGAATGACAGATATGTTGCGTACATGACTTGGCTTTGGTGCGCCAAGGTGAAACAACACAAATTGCATACATTGACTTGGGTCTGGTGCACCAAGGCTGTTTCAAAAAAATTAGGAGCCTGTTACTTGTTTTCTGGTGTTGGCAAGGTTAGTTTGACGTTTCAAGATAAGCTTGTTTAACTGATGTGGCAGTCAATATGAATGTTGCGTTACTATTAAAGCATGATGAAGTGGTATGGATACTTCTATCGGGAAATGATGATGGGTTGGATTTGATATAAATGACATGCCACTATTTCTCTGGGGAACGCCCTCACCATGGGACATATATGATTGAACAAAAGAATCATTTAGCAAATTCATTTGTTTGTTCTGATGGATCGATTTTCTCTAGCTTTCTGGGGGTGCTTCTGATCTTTTAGACCTTTGTAGTCCTATGTGCCAATGGGGGTTATGCAAGTCTTTTCCAATTTGGACCAAAAGTTTAAATGGGTGTTTGGTTGATGGGTTTAGAATGGATCTATTCGGATGGCATGCATTTACTTTAATTTGTGTATAGGTTTGCAATTAAAAATTAGAGGCTGCGTTTCTACCATGCTCAAACTCAAACCTGTTAAGGGGAGTTGATTCTGTTATACATTCCCTGCTTTTAGTCTCATCGTATCATCTTCTAAGATCATGCTCGTGCATGCACACAAACATCTCTATTCTCTAACTCTTCTTTCCAGTTTCTAAGATTTCTTCTTCTACACTTGCTTTATTTCACAATAAGAAAATATGTTCGACACATTGAGGGATAGTGGATCTGCTCTTCTCCTCGCTGCTGTTATTGCTGCTGCCACATTCATTTTTGCATTTGTGTCCTCGTCGTTGTCAGGTTTTCTTCCTCTTAGTAAAGACGAAATATCACTGAACAAAGACTTGCTTCCTCGCCTTTTAGTTCTCTTTATTCCTGTGTTTTTGTATTTTATGTTTGTTCTTGATGTTTATATTTGAGGTTGATCCAGTACCTGTTAAACTCTATAAAAACTCATGTGTGTTAGTTATGAACCCATTGCGTGGAGTAAACCAGAAGGAATGGAATTTTGACAAGTGGATACCAGTATATTTCCACCCCATCATGAAACTTATCTTTTATTTATAGCTAACTATACTTTGCTACTCTTGAGCAGTGAGAAGAACTTAAGTTTTCAATGAGTGCCTTCGATATTTTCTTAATTTTGATTCCATATCAAGAGGCAATGAAATTACAAAAAGAAAAAGCATATACCTTGGCCTCTATTGAATTGAATTGGCATGATTAGAACTTAACAAAGAATCAAGCTATCACACTTATTTATTCAACGTAAACATGTTACTCCATTCCTATTGATTTCTCGTAAATGCGTCATTCCATACCAACTTTTAGTATCCCGAATTTAATCTTAGGATTTGCTGGAGCTGTATAACCCCTTGTCATCATCGTCGGAGCAACTTCATCCTCATTGCAGGTCTGCTTCATCATCCTTGAATCTCACTGTATCTTCTTTTTTCGTATCAGGATGATCTGTTTCTTTGTTGCCTCTTTTCATCTTCTTATTCTCATTACATCAAGTTAACGTGAATGGATGATGAAGCCATTCTTCCCAATTAGCATACAATTAGATGTATGGGTTAGAGTGGTGGACAATCACTACTAAATTAAGAGTATTTATAATTGATGTAACAGAACTAAAGATACCCATATATGCCTAGAGGATGGTCAAGCAACAAAGTTTGGACTCGAATCAGAACAAGTAATCCAATCCAAACACACCCTATTTTGTTACATGATTCTACATTTATTTTCGTAAATTCAAAAGATGCTTTATATACAATCTAATATGTTGTACCGCTTTATCACGGCCCTTCTAAGCAGCCCAATAGCTCACCCACATATTACTATATAACACAATAGGCGACAAATCCACTGTCGTTTTGAAAGTGGACCAATTTGCTACAGTATCGGGCTCTCATTTTGGGCCAGCCCGATTTTAGTTTTTTTTTTAATTATTTTGTTTTTGTTTTTTTTTAAAATTTGTATGCACAAAGTAGGAGGGAAAAAAAATATTACAAAAGTTTCGATTTATTCAGATAAAAAAAATACCCGTGGAAACATCTTCGATACCTAATAACTTTAAAATAATCGATATGGTCACAAACGTACAACCCATTATATTAAAAAAAAACCCATATAGCAAAAAAAAAATTCCCGAATCATACAAAAAGAGGAATTATCCGGGAAAAAATTAGCCAAAAAAAAAAACCCAAAAATAGCCTAAAATCTGGCCCAAAGTAAAAAAAAATACAAAACAGACCCTCACCTTTTAACTATTTACGATTTCCTTACACAAAAAATCCCGTAAAAAAATTTACAAAACCATCTCAAAAAAAGAAAATATTCGGGAAAAAATTAGCCCCAAAAAATTTACAAAATTAGCCCCGCATAACGCATCGCCAAAAAAAACCCCCCGAAACGTAAAAAAAATTATTCGAGAAAAAATTAGCCCCGCCGCAACGCGCAGGTTCTTTTGCTTGTTTACATCCATTTTCCCAATTCATTTTGTTAAAGCTTAGAAGAACTACTCCAAGTTTCCCCTCACGACAAATACGCTACACTATTTTGTTTTGTTTTTCTTTTTTGAGCAGATCCACTCCCAACTCACATAAAAACTTTCACATGCACATGTGGCATGTAACTTGGACCAATCACATGCTATCAAATTTTATCTTTCTTTTTTTCACTACCTATATTTGTTTGACACACATGGGTGTGGAATTTGTATGTGTAAAATGGGTGTGTATCTAGCATTTCTCTTCTTTTTTTGCCACAAGGGGTTCAGAATCTCGTTGCCCCATTTCCATTAGAGTAAATTGCATAAATAGTCCTTAAAGTTTGGTCAAATTGCATGTTTCGTCCCAAACGTTACGAAAGTGCAAGGATCGTCCCTGTGAGAAACCTTTGGTGCAAGTATCGTCCCTGTGGGGAAACCTCTGGGCAAACCTTTGGTGCAAGTATCGTCCTTGCAGGGACGATACTTGCACCAAAGGTTTCCCACAGGGACGATCCTTGCACTTTCGTAACGTTTGGGACGAAACATGCAATTTGACCAAACTTCAAGGACGATTTATGCAATTTAGTCTTTCCATTATCATCTATAATGAACATACACTCTTTTTAGTTCTTTATCTAAAATGAACCATTTCATTGTTTTAAAATCCAAGTGGTAACAAAATGAGTTTTTAAACTATTACGTGACTGGACATCCAATGTTAAAGCATATTAGTAGCTTATATGCTCTTAGTAACCACAACTATAACCATGTCAACCATAAATCAATAGTATAAAATCATAAAGCACAAAGTAAGGTCAAATGTAAACATTTTTTGACTTCAAAAGTGTCAACCCAATCATCTCTTGTTCAGTTTCTTGACCTTCACCATAAGTCAAACAACTCTCGATTGAACATTTTGTTGGTTTGGTTGTCTCTGGTAGATGTTTGAAAGAAACACACGAAAGACACGTATTATACTATTACTCCGTATATTAACATTTGAACCTCTTATGTCATCTATATAAGAAGGTCATGAAAAAACAACTAATGATTAATGAGATAAATGTATAATTACCATGTCTTTGTAGCTTAAATCATTATCATACAGTTATCTCAATTAACAATAAACTTCTACAAATTTGGTCATTCTAATAAAAGAATCATAGCCGAATTACCTTTTGCCAACCAGTCAAAACTGATTATTATCAGTTGAGGTCACTATAATATCTTGGAACAAATTTATCGAGTACAAGTATACTGTTGACAGTCTAGAATTTTGCTATGTCCGAAACACAAAGAAGTAAAAACTGTTATAACTAAAAGCCTCTGCCCATCCATAAGAATTAAGGGGAAACTTAAACCCATCCTCTACCCCTTACTTGGTGTCCGTATAACAAAATCAGAACATGCTATGTTTTGAATTTGTGTACATCTCTTTCTGGAAAATTTAACAGTATCTTTGTAATTTATTGGTATGAGACTCGGTTGTTACAAACTGAAAATAAAGGATTGCACTTGTAAACATACATATTTTTTGTAAGACCAAATGCAAAATTAAATTTGATTTCAGAAATGGCTATAAGTCTTACAAATTTTCAAAACAAAGAGCAAATCAACATCATATAATAAAACACCAAAGCCTGATGAAAACATTCAAATCTAATCACTCCCCTCATTGCTGAGGTGATGTATAAAACAAAGAAAACAAAGAACATACCTCATAAACAATCATTTCCTTTTGTAATTGATCTTCAACAGATGCCACTGATCTTTCGGCATCATCATCATCGGCCATCATCTCCTCACTGTTAACTGCGGTTTTACCACCATCCGCCATGATATCCACAAGTGTATACAAGTGGTCATTAGAGTCACCACCCGAAGAAGACTCTGCAACAATTCCCTACACTACATGGAAAGGGAATTTATATGGTGATTTAAGGCTAGAAGTTAAAATCAAAACAAGTGGACCAACCTTGCTTATCTAAAAATAAACCATCCTTTGAAGAGTTTCTACGGTCAAACCGATAGCAGCTGCAAGACTCTTAGACGTCTAACTGAAAGTACAACAAACAGTTTTTAAGAGGAGGTCAAAACCACACGTTTCTACGGTTTGATTAAGTTCATGATTTTACCTTGTTTGTTCCTGAAATTTCATAATGATTGCAGCATGTACAGGGGTGACTGTGAACTGCAGTGTTCTATCTTCAGATTCCAGTTCTAATGGAATTTTACCCCCATGATATACGAAGTGTTTGTTTTCCAATCACAATACCATTAATGTTTTATATTGCATTCCCTATGCTACTTCTGTGAATATAAAAAATCTAAAAAAACTTAAAATAAGCATGTAAACACATAGGGTGAAGCTTTTTGGACGCCAAACAAAAAGATCACAGTTACAATAATACTTGCGTAGTTATATTCATTTTGAAAATTCTGATAAGAAATGTACGTATTAGAATGTATAGATGAACAGGAGGCAACGTTATGTTCAAGGCACACACAACACTCGAGTAACTTTTGCACAACTTTATTTGATGGCAACACGAGACTAAAACCTACAAAATCACGTAGCCTAATCCTTTTTATTATTTAGTATTTGGAGTATATACGGTATATCATGCATTAGTGACCTTTTTGTCAACTAAAAGCAATTGCACCCCAAATCTTTATATAAATATCTAATAACAAATTCCCTACGTACCTAAGAATAATCGAGGAAAATATATCTTGTTAAGTGTAAACATTACCTTGTAATTTCCATACTAAACAGTCATTTTCCCACTGTCGGTAATGAAATATGGTGAAAGGTAGCCACGGTCAAATGGCATGCCTTCTATGACCTACATACTATTTTCAGCACTTTTTCCTTCTTTATACTTGCTCAAGAGTAACATACCTCTTTAGTAACAGTAACACCAATGTTAACAATTTTAGGCGATTCATGCTTGCTCTCGAGTACTACATTGCGCCCTACTAATTCAGCAATCTTGTTGACACATGCCTACACAAACAACAAACATAACTTATCTATTAGCACAGTTACCAGGATATAGTTTAAAAATACTTTTGTATTTATTGATATTCACCTGAAGCTTCTTAATTATACTGATCAAGAGAGGAATTACATATACCGTTTGATCCATGTCTTCATCATTGGCAGCAGACCGCTCCCGAACCGCTGATTTTGTCATGGTAGCAACCTGAAAAAGAAAACTCAATGTCATGACAATACTAACCACAATGTACGTTGTTTTTATGCACTTATGCCGAGACGTACAACAAACCTGTATTGTCTTTGTTTTTTTGTCACATTAAAGTATCAATGATAAATCGCAAGTTTTTAACACCCCAATCGCTTGAAGCCTAGAGTACTAACAAGCTGCGTGTGTATATCACGAGTCCAATATATGTTTATAAGGACTTATACTCGAATTTTCGTAAGACTCTTCAAGCACTAGGTTATATGTAAAGTCTAATGGCTGAAACGTCACGCTATGATTGAGTGATTCAATCCAAACTCGACTCATGTTTGCTATAGTAGAATGTATACCGAGCTCTCAAATTGGGTCGAATGTAGCTTGCTTAGTTATATATTTTCTTACTTTTTAGCAATTTAAGCTCTAAAATCAAGATCGAATATTCATTGATCTTGCATCATGAAGACGGATCGAGGTATGCAGTTAAGTTCTAGCTAGCTTAAAGGACACCGACTCGCTGAGCTCGAGTTTATAGGAACTCGCTAATTGCTTCCCTATATATATACATAAAATTAAGGGTATACGTACTGACCGTAACAACCATATGTGGATACTATGGTTTGTAAAAAGATGATTCATATATTCAGAAGAGACGAATCAATAATATTAGGGTTTTGTGAGGATACGAATAAATAAGGCTGTGAAGATATATTTAGATTATACGGAGTATACCGTATTTAAAAAAAAGAAAATTAGAATAATTGCTTTTGTAATTTGAGCTTATATATTTTAAGTTGTAAGATATAAACAAAAAACCATCTAGTCTAGTGGTTTGTTAATATCACAAAGGAATCAAGTTCAAATCTTGTAAGTGACAAAATTTTAAAAATTCAAATCTTGTAAGTGACAAAATTTTAAAAATACCGAAATTTCTTAAAAAAAACTGTGATGACATGGCTTGCTTGAACCAAGATGACGTGGCATTATGACGTGACATAAAATAGTAAAATGCCTCCTATTATATACAATGTGTATATATATATATATATATATATATATATATAAGTTCATTTGGATACCAAATTTTGCTAAGATACTAGGGGACTCATCCCCACCTTCCATCTAATCTCATCCAACGGATGAAATTAGATTTATTATTTACACTGCATGGGGTATTTTTGTCCAATATATAAACTCTTTTTCTTTTCTATCTCGTCATTTTTCACACACTGATAGTGTGTTTCTCTCTCTATAGTCCATCTTCTTTCTCTCTCTACACCTACGATATTTTTTCTGTTTTCCCAAACTTTTCCGGCTATCTTTACCGTCGATCTACACCGACGATCATTTTGTGATCGATCATAACAACAATTACATCACATTTCACGATCCTTCGATGCATCTGGTATAACTTCTTTTTATTTTTAATTCGTTAAACTCACGTTTTTCTTTATTTCTTGCATTTTCACACACCACATATGAGTTTTTGATTATTAGCTTACTTTGTCAAATTATCAGGTTTAATCGATTTGAATCAATCAGTTGTTGAAGAATAAGTTCTATTAGTTTTGTTCAAGATGAAGAAGTATTTGTTGTGATCCAGGATGAAGTAGTAAGTGTATTTGATGAAGAAGAATTGTTTGAAGAAGATGAATTTTAGTTTAAGAAGAAGATTTTTTGTTTTTCTTTATGTTTGAATTATCATATACAGTATGATTTTTACTTTATGATACTTTGTATTTGAATTTTTCATGTATGATATTTTTGAATTATCATATATGATAGTATTTGATTTTTTTATATCAAGTTCAAGTGTTTATTATACTGTTTTTGAATGATCATATATGATAGTAGGGGTGAGCAAATGTACCGAGAACCGAACCGGAACCGAGAATCGAACCGGAACCGAACCGAACCAAATTTTAGAACCGCGGTTCGGTTCTCGGTTCCTCAATATTTCAAATTTCGGTTCTCGGTTCGGTTCGGTTCGGAACCGCGGTTCTCGGTTCCGGAACCGAAGAACCGCCCGATTTCTAAGTTCTTAAGTAATATTGATATGATGCATAACTTTTATATAAAGTACTACTAAAATAAAAGAACAAGCAAATAATAGTAGCTAAAACTATTACCGTGTAAGTAATGGCGCAGCTTGAACAATTGTTGTGAGGAGCCGAAACTAAAGAACTTTAGAACACGTCACCAAACCCCCCCCTCTCCCTACTCCTCCCCCCCCCCCCCCCCTCGTCACTTCTTTGTGATTAAAATGTGTTTGCATAGTCATGTATAAAGAAAGATAAGCCCGTAGCTGGTCAAACGAAGGAAAAAGAAGTTAATTTGTAGTATTTCATATGGGAAACATGAAAAAATTATATACATAATAATAATAATATAATATATAAGAAACATAATTTATAAACAAAGGTATAGAGACAAAAAAATTACGTTACAAAAACAATTTAGACATAGTTTAATTACACATAGACAACTCTTATTAAATTTTGTAGTTTTAGAAATATTAAACAAGGAAATTATAACAACATATAGTCTTTAACCATGAAAAAGAAAACTACCGAAAAATACTTCATTTGATAGATGTATAAAAAAATTCGGTTCCAATCGGGTAAGAACCGAAATACCCGAACCGAACCCGAGAACCGAAGGGAACCGAAACACGCACTTCGGTTTGGTTCTCGTTTCTTAAAATATGTATTTTCGGTTCTCGGTTCTTTCGGTTCGGGTCGGTTCTTTGCGGTTCCGGAACCGCGTTCACCCCTATATGATAGTATGAGTATATCATATATGATTTTACATTTGGTTTCTTTTCTAGTTGAATTATCATGTATGATATCATATTATTTTTTGCTTTTACATTTTTTTATATGTTGAGTATGATATATGATAATTCTTATGATGTATGATATCATATTATATTTTGATTTTACATTTTTGTTTTTTATATATTGAGTATCATATATGATAATTCTTATCATATATGATTTTTTTTTTGGTAACTATGGTTCCCGACACATTGGCCGAATAATCCACGGGGTTTGAACCCACCGCCATACAGACTCAAACCAGGTAAAGCCCTCATATTTGATTTTTTTATTGTTTTTTTTTCATTTTTTGAGTATCATATATGATGTTCTTAATAAGTGATGTTTTACTTATTTTTCTCATTCACATTTTATATGTTTATTGGTATTAGTTTTTTTCCCTGTTGTGAATTGCCAGGAACACACAAGTACATTTAACCAAAATGTTTATACGTATTTATTTCATAATATAATACGAGGAATCAGTAGCAATTTACATCTTTGTTAACCAAAATGTGGTACATACCACCACCACTTTGTCATCCTACGCTAGTAGCTTAGGCTAGTTTTCAATTTTTGGGAATCATTTCTGCTTAGATAGGCGGTATGACTCAAGGGTAGTCGGACTAACGGATACCTATTCAACCGATCCATGCTCTCCGAGCAGGTGACCCCAAGTTTAGAGCAACTCAGATTGGGTTCTCCTGCATACCGCGTACTTCGCAACAAATTATCCATACTAAAAAAACCCAGTGGCTAGTTTTTCTCAGTTTCTTTTGCAGCTTGATTCTCGGGTTTTTTTCTCACTTTCAGTTGCAGCATCTTTTGCAGGTTGATTTCGCTGGCTACCTAATGCTTTTTCTTTCTTTTGATCATCTTCATCTGTGCTTTCTCTCTAGGTTTCATTTTGATGTTCAGCTCCAGGATTATCGTCTGTCATCGGTGATGCATCGTCATTGTTGTAGTCATCGTAGTCATTATCCTCACCGTGAGACTTTTCATCCCAATCCATGAAGCTTTCATCTAGATCTTTCTCATTCCTTCTCTTGAACAGGTTGCTGTACTCGTTGCAGAAATCTCTAATTGTTTCAGAGTCTTTAAATTTTGTCTTTCCATCCTTTTAACGTTTCAACGAGCTGTTGTCTTGCCTCGTGAATTATATGGAACTTTTCAATTATTACTTTCGAAAACTCCTGCAAAAAATTTCATGACAGTTGTTAGTTTTGATGTACCGGTATGCTATCATATATGATACTTTAAAGTATCATATATGATAATACACAGTATCATATATGATACTACATAGTATCATACATGATAGTATACAAGTTTACAAATTTTTTGAGTATCATGTATGATACCCAAACAACATCAAATGGCACTAAAGATACCGACAAGTCAACACCTAAATTGTTCAGATGAAACTCGAAACATCAACTTACTATATCTCCAAACATCCATTCTTTATCATGTACACATCATTCAAGTGGTTACCATATCAACCTCAAATTAATTACAGATGATTCATATGCATTAATAACCTAACCACTAATTAATCACATACTCGTCAAAATAGTCATCAAACACATAATCATCAATTTCTATAAATAATCCTGATTCTACAATTAAAACACACCAATCTCCACTTATATATTAAAATAATAAATAATGTTTCAAAACATCAAAATAATAACAAAAATTGAATACAAATGCATAATTTATTCATAACTTGGAAATAAAAGAAAATATATATGAAGCTTGGAGCATAAATAATACCTTGAATGAGATCTTTTTCGATCGTAAATTTTGTAGGAAACCTTCAATTATAGCCAGATTCATCCATTTGATCGTGATTTAGAGAGCTTTTACAGTTTAATTGATGAATTTTTGGATCCATAGTTCGAGTTTATCGATTAGATCTAGTGCTTTTAGTGTATATTTTGATTGGTGTTTAATGTGTGTTTGGTGAGAATTATTGAAAAGAGTAAATGAGAAGTTACTAATGAGTCACGGGGTGTTAGTTGTGTTTTGTTAATTGACCAAGATGCCCTTCCGTGTTTTTTCTTTTAAAAAATTATTTTTAATCTTCACCCTTTCTTTTTTTAGATGGATGACTGGGATTTGTCCCCCAGTATCCAAGAAAAGAGAGGTTTCTTAAATAACTCTCCTCTTATTGTAATTGTAATTGTGATTTGTACATTAGATTGTATGTGTATTTATACTAATGTCATGTAAGCAACTAACACATAACCTAATAGGTACGACCATCTATATAATTGGACCGGCCCATCTAATCTATTTTGGTCTAACAACGAAAACACACAAACATACCTAACACACATTATAAACGAAAACAGTTATTTATAGTTTGTGGTAATTTTTATTAGATTTAGGTTCATTTGGATACAAAGTTTTTTGTGGATACTAGGGGACCAATCTCCACCCTTCATCTTCATCTTAATCTAATGGATAAGATTAAACCCAAAATTATTTTCAACCTTTTTTTTCAAATCTTAATATCTCTCAAACCGTTAATCGTCAAGCGAAAAAAAATATACCATCACGACGAGCATTTAATTATCTTTCTATAGATATCCACTTTGATATACTTTCGACAAAAAAAAAATTTCAAGTTTTTGTCACGTTTTTTTCAAATTTTTTCACCTTTTTTTCATGTTTTTTTTCACTTTTTTCACTTTTTTTCCACGTTTTTTCACGTTTTCTCATTTTGATATACTTTCGACAAAAAAAAAATTTCGTTTTTTTCGTGTTTTTTCATATTTTTTTCGACTTTTTCTCGTTGAAACTTGCATGAGAATCATATATGATATTTAGATTTACTGTTAAATCATATATGATGTTAGTGTTAAATCATATATGATAGTGTTATATCATATATGATATTAGTGCTATGTCATATATGATATTTAATTTTAGTGTTAAATCATATATGATATTAGTGTTATATCATATATGATTTTTAATGCAAATTTCAACAACGGAAAAAAAACGAGAAAAAAACGTGAAAAACGGAAAAAACGAAAAAAAAACTTTTTCACTGAAAAACGTGAAAAACGTAAAAAAAAAGGTGAAAAACGTAAAAAAAAAGTGAAAAACGTGAAAAATCTGAAAAAAAACGTGGAAAAAAGATGAAAAAGACGTGAAAAAAACGTAAATTTTTTTTTTGTCGAAAGTATATCAAAGTGGATATCTATAGAAAGATAATTAAATGCTCGTCGTGATGGTATATTTTTTTTTGCTTAACGATTAACGGTTTATGAGATATTTAAATTTTAAAAAATAGGTGAAATAATTAAATGCTTTTAATCACAACCATTGATTTCTTTTTAGATGGATGATGTGGATGAGTCCCCTAGTATCCAACCTTTTTTTGGTATCCAATATAACTCTCCTCAATCTACCCCAACTACAACCCCCCCAAAAAAATATAAACACCCCACACCCCAACACATCCAACAAAATCCCCCAACCCACCACAAAAACCCCCCCCAAACCCACTACAAAAAAAACACCACAATAAAACAATACAATTAACAAAAATCTTAACTTCTCTATCAACAATGCAATACTCCCCCATTTTACAAAACTCCAAACCGCCCCCCCCCCCCCCCCCAAACTTCGCCAAAAAACACCCCCCCATTCAATCCATGCATTATCCCTACATCAAAACCAACTTCTTCCAAAGTCACAACCCAAACATTGCCCCCCACTACCAACCAGACACGCCGACCCTCCTATTCGTCCCATCCAATCCCCCCCCTAATTCTAACCATTTCCCTAACCATCAAAGATCACAATCCTTTACTTTTCCCTAACCACTATACCAAGGGCATAAATTCATGATCCAAGTAAGCACCAGTACCTTTGCTCCAATTTTTATTCCTTGTATATTAAAAGATTCTATAACGATTAGATCGTGATGCCACTCGTGATGCCACTGTTGGATTTTATGACCTAATTAACCAATTAACTAAACACGAGTACGTAGCAGAATTAAGATCACATATAAAACACATTAATGAACACAAGGTTGAAGTTGTGTACCTTTTAGCAATTAACAAAACACTGATCTTCAATATACGCGTATGTATAACGTAACACGCAAAACCACCAAGATCTAAAGCAAGATCTCTTTAAGCTTCCACACACAATACGTTCTTAGCAAACAACCAAGTATGCTAGTACTAGTAGTGTTTTAATAACGATCATTACAACACTTGAATCAATCAACACACGAGTAAAACACCATGGTGGTGGTGGTAGTCGATCGCAAAACACCACCATTAAGGGTTGTTTGGTTTTGGCCGATCATACAAGGGAACCAAAAACCCTTTTGGGTTTTGATTTCGGTCGAACACAAGAGGAAGAGGAGAGGGAGAGTTTTTAGGGATTTTTCACAAAAGCATTAGCAAATAATGAAACCCTTAAACCCTTTATATAACCCTTTAATACTTGGTGAACAAGCAAGCAATCCCACCTCCTCATGGAGGTGGGTATTCGGCCGACTAGGAGAAAAGGGGGGAACCCGCAATTTTCCTTTTCCCAGTTTTGCATATTAGTCCTTAATGTTTAACTATTAAACATTTAACTAATATATTTATTAATCATTTACTAAAACACTAATTAAACGTTGTTTCACATATTAACGTGCGCGTCCCTTTGGATTCCTTGGTTTAAGTCTATTCGGATTCCTAAAGTTGTTAAGGATGTTTTGGAAGGCGTCTTCTATGTTATGTGGTGGGTGATTTGGAATTTTTGCAACCAGGTGTTTTTTGGAAATTCTCGGCCATGTTTGGATCTTCTCTTTGATGAAATTGTTTTGTTATCTTTCACTTGGTGTTCTAATAGATGTAAAAATAATATTGATTGGATCTCATGGATGAAATATCCTAGATCCTTATCTTTGTAATTCTCTAGCTCCTTGCTAGTTTTGTTTTTATATAATTTGCCGTTCAAAAAAAATAAACTACCCTAAAGTTTGTTTAAGTATAAATTTGATAAAAAGTTCCAAAACAAACCCCTAAATTAAATATCAAGTTATGAAACTATATTAAACTAACACTTTTTACATTTTTTATATAACAAACTATATTTATAAAATATTTAACAAATATTAAGCAATTTTTTTATAAAAATATACCAATAAAAACACTTTTAAATTTCGAATGAAATGAACCTAATATTGAAATGCTTTTTCACTTGCATACGATTAAATACAAAAAATATTAAAATTCTAAAATTTTAAAATCAACTTCTTATTTTTTTGGTAAAAGGTTAAAGTTTTATAATTCTGTTTTGAAAAAATATATCAATAAAAGGTCTATAAATTTCAAATAAAACTAGTTCAACATTACAATACTTTTAACTTACATTATATAAAAAATCAAGGATTAAAATTTTAATATTAGCTTCTTAATTTTTGGGTAGTATGTCAAAATTATTGCAAATATTTGAATATAGGATTAAAAATTTAATATTAGTTTATGAAAGATTTTATATATACGTTTTACTTTTAAAGTATAAACTAATTAATTAAAAGAAATCACTGGTATAATAATTGAGCTTTTATAATGTTAGAGCATTCACTATTGTGGTTTATAAAATGATCTAAGAAAAGATGAAGTGGTCTATCATTATATTAACCATTGTAGAAATGTGTTTCATGCTTATGTAGATTGAAAATGTCTAATATCTTAGACCTCTTTAAAATTTAATGCTTTTTTGTTTAATAAGGTTTTATAAAGCTTTAAAAAATTTAT
>BQNB010038321.1:10450-48836 GCA_026074375.1 Tanacetum coccineum | reverse complement strand
TTATTTGTGTTTGGGCCGACATTCTATCAGCAATTAAAACATCAGAATCTGAATAAGATTCAAAATATATGCTTCATAAACAAAAATATACATATTTACATCAGTACAAAATTATATTTTATATATATATATATATATATATATATATATATAAAATGCTATTACGTAATTTAAATTCGTATATGGAAGTAGTAATAAATATATAACAAATTTTGATACTTTAAAGTATGAAATCGATAATAAATGTCGCTATATAACATCCCGCCGCGAAGCGCGGGTTCCCTGATATTATTAGTTAAGACAGATGATTCGTATTAAGAAAATAAAATTTGATTTGTGATTAATGAATTATTTTTATAAAAAAATAGTTAATATGATAGACTTAGACTTAATAATGCAAATTACTATTACACATTTCGAAATGTGTAATATAGAAGATTGAAAAACACCTGAGCTTATATTCATTGGGAAATGCATAGTTAGACTTATGCAAATTACTATTACACATTTCGAAATGTGTAATAGAAGATTGAAAAACAGCTAAGCCTATATTCATTGGGAAATGCATAGTTATGTCAATTCAAACTACAAAAATTGTCTATTTCAAAAATAAATTTTAATTGCAAGAGTTCATATATTAATTTTACATAAATTATAATAATCGTCATACATTATTAAACTTAAGCTACCTAAATACATTTCAAAAACAGAAATAAAAAAACACAATTGTATAATTGCTATCTAACTTTCCAATGCTATATGTAAAACGAGGGATACTTCTAAATCCTCGACCACTTCAGAATGGTTTAATTGACAATTGTAGAATTGCTATCAAATACCACTTTCAAGTATGAACATAAACGTGGGCATGGTCACTGTTCATTACCATCTTTGATAACGTCAATTTATGTAACGATATTTCATAAATGATCAACTTATATGAAGATAACCTAAACCAAGTATAAGGGTGGTGAACCTAATGTTGGTGAATCGAATATGCGATATCTACCAACAATCAAAGAACATTTGGCTAATTTTATGAAGATAATCTAACCCACGTAGAAAATAAATCATCAGACAACATACTCCTGAATATTGAATCTGATATTTACAATTCTTTCCATTGTGAAAGAAATCACATTCAACCTTGAATATAACACTTAAAAAACAAAGAGTAGACTTATAAAAAACCTGGAAAAGGCATATGGAATATAAAAAAAGCAAGTGAGAAATTAGGTTAACTGAAAATGTTATGTGAGACAAAACCATGCCATGACCCGTATTTATAGACATAAAAGAGAAGTTAATGCTATCCACTTGGCAACTAACTAATGGACCAACAAAAATAAACCAATAAAAAAAATTAAATCAAAATTCTAAAAGACTTAGGGTCCGTTTGGTTTGTAGGTGAGTTTATGATTAGGATTTGAATTTGAATTTGGTTTATGATTTGGATTTGGATTTGACGTAAGAGAGAAAATAATATTTAATGATATATTATATGTTAAAATTTGTATATTATTTATTTTTAAATAAATATAATAAGTTTTATTAATAGAAAAGAAAAAACAAATAAATATGAGAGGTTAAGATTTCATATGGACCCATTTGATCAAATTACATTTACAAAAGTAGGCTATGTGCCCAAGATTAGAGCCTTAGGTACGGTAACGCCCAGCGTTGGCTTTTGCTAGCTGGGCACCGCGTTGCCTGGGGGCGTTACACCATACGGCCCGCCAAGTAGAAAGCCAAAAACTCCAACGCCGTTTAGGGAGCCCCCGTCGGTTATAGCCCATCCACGGCCGTCAAAACCCACTTTTCTTTTCTTTTTTCCCTTTTTTATTTCCGATTATTAAAAATGGGATATGTGGTTTATGTTATTTTATAGTGTGTGTGTGTGTGTTTATGTTTATTTGGTGTGTTATATGTGTGGCGTTATTCTGTGTGTGTGTTGTGAGAGATATGAAGAAGACGACGCAAAAACATGTAATGTGGTATGGTGGAGGCTGAACTTTGTTTTTTGATATTTGTATCTAGTAATAATTTAATTTGCTTTTTAAACAGATTCAACACTCGTATTTTTTCTACTTAGAAAAAAAATGTGTTTTTATATTTTTATTTTGCCATTAGTTAAAAAATTAATTTGTTTAAATAAATGAAAAAAAATTGGTGGGCCTCAAAAAGTGGTGTGAGTTAGGTGCTCGAGGAGTGGAGTAGGGCGAAGAGGTGCTTCGTTACCGAACCACTATAAATCCTCGCGTTGTGGTTTGATTGTTCTTACTCTTATCTCTTGTCTTACTTTATCATTTCATATACTTTTATTTTTCATATTATGCAAGCATTAAATTCACAAATAGTCGAATCTAAATTTTACAAACAAACATAAACCTTAAATCAAAAAGCGGTAAACTATTCAACCCCCTTCTAGTTTTCCATAGACACTTTATCTTTGGCAGTAGAAACGTGCCCAAGCAGTTGTAATCAATAACCTCAGTCGACAATCTTTTTCTTTGCATCTGTTTGAATAAAACCTGGGACAAATGGTATGTATATATAACAAAAAATAGATGTAACCCTCTTTTGTTCTCCTTGTCAGAAACACAACTAAGGCCCAACATTACTCATCCAAATCATAGCACACACTTCTTCTTTTATCATCTGTGGTAGTAGTAATGAGTTAACAATGGCAACACAAACCTTGTACTACTAATCCACGAACAATAGCATCAACCATGATCTTTAGGGTTTTTATCAAGCAGATTAGAGATCGATTAAGATACAAACAAAGAATATAATCTGCTTTTATCAAATTTATGCACAGATTCTATTTCTCATCGAATTAGGGTTTATACATAACCCTAACCTTACCGAATTTGACTATGAACACCGAAAAACAGAATATTGAAAAACACTTTAACTAATAAAACCTTGAAGATCCTAGATCGAGAACCACGAGGCTCTGATACCAATTGTGGAGTTCTAAATAACTCCTTAGATCATTGTAAGCTCAGTTTGATTAAAACTTTTATCTAGGATAATAACAATGAACATAGAATATATGCATAGCGAAAATAGCATAATGAACAAAATAAGGTTTTTCATAATTATCTTCTCTATAATGACTACTACAAGCCCCAACTCTACACGATCAACTGTAGAACGGTTATCTAATCTAACATGATCAATGAAACATTGATCTTGGGGATAAAACACAAACAACCTAGGCGTCTACAATGAGACTTAGCGCCTTGAACACACACACACACTTTTCTGGTGTTTACATTTTGACACACAGAAAACAATACGACCTATATCTCTTTAAATACTTGAGGTATTAGGTTTATAAAGGATAAGAAGAAATAAAGATATTAATAAATCTTTTAATCATTTAATTTTATCTTCAGAATCTTTAAAATCTTCTATCTTTTGAAGAATTCCTCCTTTACTTTTTAAGTCCTTCATCTTTTATATGTTTTGTCTTATCAACTCAGATATAATTCCCAATAATCTTCCCCTAGTTGATAATGACAAAACCAAAATAAGCACGATTTTCTTCCCCTGAAGCTAATATATGAAAGAATAGAACTATACCACTAAGAATCTACAAGTTGCAAATCATTTTTGTAACGCCTTCTTCCCCTTTTTGTCATAATCACATTAGAGACTAAAATATGAAACTTTGATTTCGACAACCACAAACCACTATCACACTTCTAATCTAGCCTTTCAGTCAACTCAAATTACCCTCAATGACGCGCCTTAAGATAAATGAACTTGAGTAGTAGAAACTTAAACTAGTAGTAGTAATAATAACTAGCAGTAGTAAAAACCTTCACTCATGTGGTACATGTAAATGGTTAAACATTTTAACAATAAGCTTCCCTTGAAACCCATATGTTAACCATTTCTTGAATCTTTAATTCCTGTAGCTTTTGTAATGATTACAGATAGAGAAAACAAGTATAAACAAAATTTGATGCTTAAGTAGACATAACCGCAACTGTGTCTTATATCTTGTAATCACTCATCTATGTGACTTTGAACTAATATCAAGACCAAAATATAAGTAGATCGCAACCTCTTGACAAAATCCTCATCTTCTATGAGACACATAACTAAACGTGATAGCAAATGTGCGCATTGCGCACACATAAGTTTTATAAATCACAAAGCCCTTTGCTAATTCGTCAATCTCATCACAAACATGAAAACACAAACATGGGGTTGTTTACCTCCCCTGCAAAAAGGTATGATAAAACACAACCCAAATAATTCCACTTCAACTTCAAATAGGTGATAATTAATCATCTTCGTAACCAATTATACCAATAAATACGAGCCTTTAAATCTGTTAAGAATATGTAAACCAAAACCAAAATCCAAACAGTAAACACCAAAAACAAACAAACTTGTGTTTCTGTTTTGTCCAAGATCCAAAGTATGTGTGTTATCCGTTATCGCATAAAGCTAGCAGTAGTAACTCTTTTAAAGCTAGCAGTACAAACACACGAAACAACCCTGGTAGTAGTAAGTTTCATTGACAACACTAATTATATACTACTGTCCCAATCACGAAGCAGTATTAACTTTTAAAGGAAGCAGTACTAAAAATTTAACAAGGAGTACTAACTTACTCCTTCCTCCTATGCTTAGCAACACTTTATATGTCACAAAACTATTACTAATTCGTCACTAATATGCAATCTCCTTCCTCCTATAGCTTTTAGCGACACTTTATCTGTTACTAATGTGTCACTAATGTGTCACTAATTTGCATTTTCCTTCCTCCCATTCTTTTTGTGACACTTTTTAGTGTTAGTAAACTGTCACAAATCTGCATCATCAAGACGTTTGTACTTATAACAACCCAAGAATTTTCATCAAATGCAAAACCTATTTTACTATTATCACAATTATACAGGGAAATTTTTCGCTTTATTACATTACTTATATATCTTTGTATGTCATAACTAAAGTAGACGAGCTCACGCAACCTATCTATGACAATCATATCTTCATTTATGTCAAGCAATCATCATAATATATCAAGTCAATTTCATAATATCATTTTTACAAATTACATTATTCCTATAATGTACCATTCACAACGTTATATCAAAATGGGCTTTAAACTATTAGCGATCCTCAAACCCGAATACATGAAGGATAACATCTAAAGTGAATGCACAAGCTACTAAAGCATATGTACAAGAAATATAAGATCTCATTTGAAATATAAAATCCCTTCAACTCAAAGTACAAATCTCTAAAAGCTCAATGTACAAGTCATTAAGCATGATCTCTAAAATAGCCATTTTACCTCCGTTTTCATTCTAGTTTTCTTTCACCACCATTAATGTACAACTAATACACTCAATAACAATGTGTAAAACCTAATTTATTCTATTCATAAACTTTCCAGACATCCTTTTTACCACTTAAAACCCTAATTCAATAAACCCTAAACCTCAAGAACCAGAACTAGTTTTCTAAACCATGACCCGTTATCTTTATTTTTATCATTTTAAACCTCAACCAATACCAAATAAGTTGTAAATAACTTAATTTTACAATCATATCAATCCTATTCACCTTATTTCATCATTACTTTATAATCATCTTACCTCATTGTATGTAAAACCATATCCGATGAAACCCTAATTGTAAATATTGTTCATTTAACCGTACTACACCTCGTATTCTAACCATTCTATTCCCAACAAATCAACCAAGAGTCATTGTAAACCCATAAAATGAGTTTACAAACCTTTATCTATCATTAACCATCCTTTCTTCAACAATGTACAAGAATTACAAAGCTAGAAAACCCTAAAAGTATTATACGAGCCCTAATTCCAAGCCACGACTTATTCTTTCAATTTCAACCCTTTTTAACTTAAACCAACGATCAAACCTCATTAATAATCCTTTATATAAGTCCTATGATCTGTATTCCATCATTTCCAATCAATAATATTCGAATTATAAGCAAAGAAAGTCACGAAAACCCTAAACCATACCAAATGGTACCCGCGACCTCATTTCTTCAATTTAAACCCGTTTTAACCCAAACCAAATGCAAACCTTTGCTAATAAACTTATTTACAGACCTTGGTAACACATTCTAACCATCCATGATCATTATATACGAAATCTAAGCAAAGAAAACTTGTGAAAACCATGCCTAGTCCAAAACAGACCCGCGACCCATTTTCCTTCAAATTTGACCCATTTAATCACCAACCATGTGCAAAGCAGCTCCATGACAAGCACCTCAACCCTTATAGCAGCTTACTAAGCTCCTTATACCTTTGCTTTGTCTCAAATGAAGCCACATCTCCCTCCTTCTAGCCAAAACAGCTGCGGCACCATACAACACTATCCAACACATTCAAGCTATCTCCTAGACCTCCCACATCTGATTTCTAGCCTCTACACATCACTTACTAGCTACAACACATGTCAAGAACAGATCCTAAGCTTTGCTTACTCTCCTTGGTCTCAAATGGGTATAAATAGGAGCCTTATGTGTTCATTTCAACTTGCACCACACCTCCTCCTCTATAACCCTTATAGGCAGCAATCCTTTGCTCCCTTATGATCCTAGGATCATTAAAGAAGTTCAAGAAGCAAAGCCCTGAAGAATTGAAGCCTCGGAGTAAAGATACAAGGCGTACGAGTGGAAATACTACCCGAAATGACCCATTTCCACCATTTTTATCATTTGAAGCTCTAACCCCAGTTTTGAATGTTCTACTTCTGCTACTACAACCCTTATAAATGTCCCATCGATCCTAAATATACTCTTGTTAAAGTTTCATAACTCAATTCATGCTCATTTTCCATTTTGATCCAAAACCGTACACCCGAAACCCTAATTTCGCGTTTTTCTTAAAAATAAATGTTATAATGATTAAATATTGTTATAATCTATCCTAGCATGCTTAACTAATGTTAAAATAACCACTTTATTGATTAATGAAGGAATTTGAACTTAAAACCTACGCGTTTACGTTTTGAAACCCTAATATGACCCGTTTTGCTTCCTAGCTTAACGAATCGTTATTTTAAACTTGTGTTGCGTTAAAACTTCATATTTTAGTTTATTATAACTTATAAATGTCTATTGTAATGTTAAAATAATCTTGCATGGCAATTTGGACATGTTTTGTAATTATAATCCATGCAAGGGGTATATATCGTAACTTTCTGAAACTTATAACTAAAGGGGCTGAATATGTCATTTTATCAAAGTTATAACTATAGGGGTCTATTATGTCACTTTTCAAAGTCCAAGGTTTACTTGGTATATCTTTCAAAGTTGAAGGACCAAAGTCGTAAAAATGCAAACCCTAGGGGTCTACTTGCAATTTTCCAAACCCTAGGGTCTAAAATGTAACATTTTGAAAAAGTATAAAAACACATTCAAAACATTACCAGACATAACTTTAATTAACGCTTCTCGTGCTTAACATTTCCAGATATTGAATAAAACGCTTAAAACCGATTATATCATATCACAATACTAGGGAGCTTCATATTAAGGAGTTTCATCTTGGTATTACGTTCTGACTGAGTTGTTGGGTTTACGATTTAAAGTGCCCTAGCTCCTCAAACGTTTACTAAATGACTTCTGAATTATGATGGCCCGAACAGTGATACAATAATTCCAAACTCTTCAATCAAACTCATAACTCTTAAAACTAAAGTTCTAGAGTACAATCTTCCTAAGACTCAACATATTTACTCAGGTTGCGTGACGTGGCTGTTTACTATCATTTCATTATATCAACATTCCCTGGTTAAGATTGTGATAAGGTCGTCAGCTTTCATTCTGAAATATTTATTGCATCTACCTATCAGGTGAGTTCATAACCTCGCTTTTCAATCTTTTGAATGCTTTATAAACCCGCGAGGGGGATACATGCTATAAACTATATTTTTCAACTATACACTATTCTGTTATGTGAAGTTCATAACCTCGCCTTTACTTATTTACATGTTTTATAAACCCGCGAGGGGGATACATGCTTGTTACAAACTCTTTTACATACTCGTTTATCTTATAACAATGTGATTACTTTTCAAAGACTTATACATGCTTAAACCAGGAATACAAGTGTTTTTTAAAAGTTTATATGTATCCTGATACACTATTACAGCTACTGTCTAAGTTACATTATGCCAAAAGTCCCTCATTATCATGGACCATTAATCACTTACGGGTGAACGCAAATATTGTGGAGGGGGACATTCTTCTTCTTGAAGCATTTCTTAATGATGATCCATCATTACCCCCTCCCACTCAAGGAATGTATTTGCCTGAAATTCGAAAAGAACTTAAAATTTGTGAAGCTAAAAATGATAAATCTTCAATTGATGAACCTCCCGAGGTCGAACTCAAGGACTTACCTCCTCATCTTGAGTACGCATTTTTGGAGGGTGACGACAAGTTGCCCGTCATAATTGCTAAAGACTTGAGTGTCGAGGAAAAAGCCGCTCTCATAAAGGTTTTGAAGTCATACAAGCGAGCCATCGCTGGAAACTCTCCGACATTAAGGGTATTAACCCGGAATTTTGTACTCACAAGATTCTTATGGAAGAGGACTACAAACCGGCGGTCCAACATCAAAGACGGGTGAATCCGAAAATCCACGATGTCATCAAAAAGGAGGTTGAAAAACTTCTTGACGCCGGATTAATTTACCCGATCTCGGATAGTCCTTGGGTGAGCCCCGTACATTGCGTACCGAAAAAAGGTGGCTTTACCGTTGTTGAAAATGATGAAAATGAGTTGATCCCGACTCGATTGGTTACGGGGTGGCGTGTATGCATTGACTACCGTAAGTTAAATGAAGCCACCCGTAAAGACCACTTTCCATTACCGTTTATGGATCAAATGCTTGAAAGACTAGCGGGAAACGAATACTATTGTTTTCTCGATGGTTTCTCGGGTTACTTTCAAATTCCCATCGACCCTCATGATCAAGAAAAGACCACATTCACGTGTCCTTATGGAACGTTCGCCTACCGTCGCATGCCTTTCAGCTTATGCAATGCACCGGGCACGTTCCAAAGGTGTATGATGGCTATCTTTCATGATATGATCAAAAAATCGAAGTAATTTGGAAGTCTTCATGGATGACTTTCGGGTCTTTGGGGAATTCATTCGAAAATTGCCTCTCTCGTGTTGACCAAGATGCAGTCATGAAGGTGCGAATGACACCAATCGCTTTGTCTTAATTGGGGAAAAGTGTCATTTATGGTAAAAAGAGAGCATTGTCCTTGGCTATAAGTTTTCCGAAATAAAGGATTGAGGTTGTTAAATCCAAAATCGAGATTGTGATTGCTAAGTTACCTCATCTACCACCGTTTATGGGTGTGCGAAGTTTTCCGCGGTCATGCCTGGTTTCTTATCAGAGTTCATTTAAGGAGTTTTTCCAAATGATTTCCTGACAATGACTATTTCTTGAGATGAATACCTCCGTTCATTTTTCCGGATGATTGTATTCAAGCTTTTCAAGACATATATTAGAGAAAAATCTGTACTGAAGCTCCAATATTGATTGCTCCAAATGAGGATCCTACCCTTTTGAGCTTTGTGCGCATATGCAAGCGACTTTGCCATAGGCATGTGCTTGGGGAAACGTCATGATAAACATTTAGGCCTGATAGCCACTATGCTTCGTAAAACATATGAGTACGAGGCGGAATCGCTCGCGTACACTTCGAAAGAAAAAGAAATGTTAGCCGTGGTGATATGCTCTTCAAAAGATTCCGATATCTTACTCACTCATTTGAACAAAGCGTGTGTTTATCGGATTTCTTTGCCTTAAAATATCTCTATGCTAAAAAATGATTCTCAAGGCAAGATTGCTCGGTAGGTTTCTCTCCTTCAGGTTTAGATTTTAACGTATTGACACAAAAGGAAAGCGAGATCCTCGATCGGCAGATCTTTATCTAGATCTTGAGATTCTCATAC
This sequence comes from Tanacetum coccineum, assembly GCA_026074375.1. Classification (NCBI taxonomy): domain Eukaryota; kingdom Viridiplantae; phylum Streptophyta; class Magnoliopsida; order Asterales; family Asteraceae; genus Tanacetum; species Tanacetum coccineum. The sequence continues at coordinate 38,854 of BQNB010038321.1, read as the reverse complement.
TGGATGTGTTAAAATAACAAAGACATTAATGAACATTTTCCTTTGAAAATCTTCAGTTATATCTAGTGGAATTACCCCATGGTTTACGGACTTTGCAAATTTCTATGCGGGGAATTTTATCATCAAAGGAATTACAAGCTCAACAAAAGATGAGGAATTTTGATTATTAAGGACGTTAAAACATTATTTTTGGGATGATACCATCTTTTGTATCTTGTGCGGATCAAATGTGCGCGACGGTGTGTGACATGGGCAAGAGCTATTGATGACCTAAAGCCTGGATCAAAAGCCTGGTACATAGCGCTATGGCTTGGGATGTGTCAAGTAGAAAGTACTACATGAGTTTGATCTGCCTTCTATACTCATTTTTCTCGGGTGGAACGTAAAGCATAGTATTTTGCAAAATGTTGATCCATGGTTGAAATTCAAAATAGCACATTCACCTAAGATATAATAATTATCGGGAGTGAAAAGTTCACAAGTTAGAAATATGAGTAGTGTTAGCATCTTTATGTTAATTAACTGTGATTTTGTTTTAAGCTTGGTTTGGTCAAGTGAAAAGTCAGGGACGAGTTTTATCCTTTATGGAGCATTCTCGAATCGAAATGCATTTTGTTCTATGATCCCTAACAATTATAGAAATAACGAAAGTCAAAATATTCTTGTTAAAAAATGGAAAAAGTCTTGAAAAAATGGGAAAATAGGGTGTTGTAAAGCTTGTGATTTCTTAACTTTCCCCACGAAAGTCTTTGCTACTTTTCAAAGATTTAGTTTGGGGAGGTTTTGAGGTTTTTGGTTTTAGAGCATATAATATTACGTGAGGACACACAATCACTTAGTTTAGGAATTTTAATTATGTGTGAAACACATATCTTGTTTATATCAAAACTCGGGCCCTAAAAAGATCTGAATTGGTGCATTAATATGATTAATGTATATTGTGCTGTGTTTTGTCTTTGTGATTGTGTAGGTATACTGATGTTGCAAAACATAGAGAAACGGCCAATACCGGGACAACACGGACGCGAGTAACGGAAAAGATGTGCTCAAGAGCGCAGGATTTGATTGCTGAAGTTTCTAACAAATGGTCAACTCAAAGTTAAACTTGGTCAACCACAAGAAGACAAAACCCCAAAAATTACCAAAACAGTCCCTTAAGTAAAACCATTTTACATAAAAACCCCTAAATCCCTAACACCGTTATCTCTTTAAATATATAAAGATAACGGTCGTTATCTTTCTATAAAAACCCAAACTAAAACACATGGCTCAATCCTTTTGTTATAAAACCCGGGCCCAGGTTAACGACCCAATCCCCTGAGTCAAACACCCCTCCTATTCAGTTTAAAAAGGCGCAAAGGGAAATTTACTATTCATCATCATTCTCGACGATTAACCCCACTCAAATTAAAGGGTAAAATCAAATTGATTGTGTGGCTCAACAATTCAAGCACCAATCTCCTATATGGCAAAAGGAAACGTCACTTGAGGCTCTTATTGGTCAAAAATGGGACAAGGAGGACACGTGGGCATTAAAAGAAGCACACCAATGATTGGGTTTTTACACTAAATTAAGTGCAAAAGAAGCACAAGTACTCTGACGCACGGAATGCCACGTTGGCAATCCGTATGCTCATCATATCAAATCCAACGGACCAAAATGGATCAAAGGGATTTAAGGTTAGATCATGGATAAGAGGAGCAGGCTAGACTCCTAGAAGCTTCACTCCAATGCTATAAATAGAGAGAAAGCCTCACACACACAGAGCATCTCCTTTTTCCCGTTTTTAGTAGTTAGTAGTTAAGAAAGATTTTCATTTTCATGTAACTTGCTCTTGTAATTTTCATTTTTAATGTTTTGTATTCAGTTTTAAATCAATAAAATCATGTTTACTTGTTCACTATTTTGTTTTACTATAGCTTTATGTTTATCTCAAAATGCTTTGTTTAACTGTTTCACAAGCTACTCTTATTAAGCTCTATAGCTCTCTGAGTCTCTAAGCTCAGATGTGCTCAATATTAGATAATTTAATTACTTTAACTCTTAAATTCATATTATACCTAAGCTTATGGATCTAGCTATGTTGGGATGGATAAGCTACAAGGGAAGAGCTTATTGGACTTTACTAGCTTATCCTTGTGATAAGCTAGAGCTTGTTGACAGCTGTTTGAGCAAATTAAGCCTTTGTTTAGCTAAGGCATTTGTAAGTTCCTCATTATCCTTTCCCCCCCCCTTCCCTCCCCCTCCCCCCCCCCCCCCCCCCCCCCCCCCCCCCCCCACCCCTCCCCCCCCCCCCCCCCCCCCCCCCCCCCCCCCCCCCCCCCCTCTCGCTTATTTCATAGTTTAATTCTGCTAATTACTTTTTTACTTGATTAATTTTGCTTATAATTACGTTGTTAGTTAAGTTTGGTAATTATTTTGTTTTTAGCTTCAATTGTTCTATAGATCATAGGTGCAATTTTGCTTCTTAAATCATTTAATAATCCAAAAAATATTAATATAAACTAGTAGCTTAATGATTCTGGCTTATTTGATTATTGGTATAAGCTCATAAGGTCTGTTAATAGTTGTTTGTTATATGGTAATCAAATTTTATTCATTAGATTTAAATTTCATAAGCTTAAATAAGTTTCATGAATATTAAAGGGGTGTTTGGGACAACAGCAATAACCATAAGTTAGTGCTGCTTGTGGCCTCTTGATCCTTTTTCCCCCCCCCACCCCCCCCCCCCCCCCTCAAATAAAAATCCCCCCCCCCATTAGGATTTGATGTAAAATTCATTAATAGGTATGTTGAGCTATAATTTTTGGTTAGATTATGCTAGGTGAGTTTTAAGTATAGTTAGAATACACTTAAAGTTCTGTCAGTTCATTTACAGATATAAGTCTTTTTTGATTCTAGTCATCGAGACATGACTATTTGCATTTAGTTATTGTTTAGTAGTGTAGTAAGTTTATGTTTAATAACCTACATTGTTTTGTAATTGGCATCTTGGTCAATTTTGTTGCAAACTGCTTCAGCAGTATTAAAAAGACAAGTAGCTGTTTTCAATTCTAATAAATCAGAGGGTCCACCCCTATAATTAGCTTTTGGATTTGATTTGTTGTTTACAAGGTAGGTATAGGGTCAGTGTCATAGATCTTGTTTTAACTTAGTTTTCAAAAAAAGTTGCTTATTTAGGTATCTGTTTTAGCCTTAAAATTCCGCATTGTTCATTTTCAAAAACAAAGTAACTAAGTGTTCTTAGTGTTATAGCTGTTTCTATCAAGGCACTTTTCATTAAGTCCTGAATTTCAATAATGGGTTTAAAATGTTGTTTTTAGTTGTATTTTTGTATATCTTTTATTAGGTATATAAGCAAAAAGTCCATAAGGATCTTTTATGATTTTTAAAATATATAAGCTCACAATATTGTGCTTATGTGGCTATTGGGTTAACATGTTTAGACAACCATAGAGTGCATTCATTCATTTAGTTCTAGCCTTATCTGCTTATTGTTATGGTTATTAGCGCTTAGAGTTGAGCTTTGATCTAGGTTCTGTTATTAGAGTCCCATTTTTGCTTTATTGTTGATTTGGGCATATTGGCTTATGTGTAGTAATTTGCTTTCTAGTGTAAAATTTATAGTGTTTTTATCTGGCTTTTTAGTTAACCCATCCATCCTTCATGTTACAAATATGATTATACACTGGATTTCTTTTAATGTGTCTATACTATCAACATTTCTATTGTTCACGGTAATGACTTTACATCCAAAATACGAGATCACTGAGTTTGGACTTGTTTGTCTTTTTAGCTTATTTGTCATTGCTTATGTTTTGATCTCTTGTGCTTATGAGTAGAATATTGCTGGTCTTCTGTCTTTAGCTTTATTGTTCTTTCTCATTAGCTTAATTTCCTTAAAAAAGCCAAACGGTTAGCAATTTAGACTTTAAGTATATTTAGCTTATTATGTCGCCTTATTTGGCTTATTTAGGGCTTATTTGTAGTTTAGAAAAAAAAAGTGGTTTTGTTAAATTTGCTTATTTTTAAGTCCTTTAAAAGTTGTAAAAAAATGAAAAACAAAAACGTTGGGATTAGGGGAAGCACCAAGTGAGCCAGGGCTTGAACTCAGGACCTCAACCCTATCGACCAACGTTTATATCACACACTCACTACCGTTGTGCTACAATAGCTCATCCGGTAGTGTTTTGCAAAATATAATACTTACCCTCTTTTTCTACTTTTATTTTAATAAGCACTTCGAAGCTTATTTTAAGCTTTTTCGGGCTTATTGGGTTAAGCTGTCATTTTTTTTAAAAACTTAAAATCATAAAAATAGAAAAAATAATAAAAAATTAAAATCTTTTTTAGAAAATTTTCTTTTATCATAAAGTTTCTAGGAAAATTAGTTTTGCTTCTGTAGGGTTAAAATTGCAAAATTTCAATTTTTAACGAACGAGATTTATTCCCGTTCACGTTTTACGTGTTTTTAAGCTCAAATCAACTTCGTTTTCATTCAAATTTTCTTTAAACTTACTTTTTAGTCAATTAGGGTAGGTTAAATGTTGAAAATATTGTATGTTTATTATTGAAATTTAGGGTTTTTAGAAACAAATTCATCTTTGAGAACCATTCAATTATTGTCTCCAAAACAAACAAAACGTGGTCTCATTTCATATATCTTCAAGGGAAAACGACACCATGTGTAATTATTTTACTGTGTAAATAGTACGATGTATTTTATATAATTGTGTGGATTTTTCCTGATATTCTTTTGTCTCTAAGTGTAGTTTGGTAATTACAGTATTATGAGTATTAGTATTTTTGTTACGTATATAAATTTAATATATCAAACAGTTACTAGTCTTCTGCCAAGCCCAAATAAACTATTATGGGGAAGCCTAGTTTCATACCGTAGTAGTTGGCATGGAGATAGTCTTACTGAATCATCTATTAGAAGAGACTTTGACTTAATGGGAGGGGGAGGTATTGATTCGTTTACAAATTCTACTATTTTTGAATCAACTTGCATTGATGGGTTTGAGAAATTTTCACAAAAACTAACATTTTATAGAATCATTCTTTTACCAATAATGGAGATTTCATATTCATACTATTTTACTGTGTCATAATGTCCAAAGACAAAATATAGCTTGGAATGATTTTAGTAGTATTGTCGCATCTGAAATTGTCTGCTTAGCGTACAAACCAGAGAGTTTTAATTTTTTAATTTATTTTGATAGTTGATTAGAACTTGGATATATTTGTCTGGGGAATTTTTTTAATTGTATGCAGGTTTGTTCAAATCCTTTTTTGGCCAACAACTTGATGATAGCTGGCCAAATCTCACTCGACGAAAATATGTTTCACCTACCCTTTACAATGAAAAAGGATTTGGCAACAATATGAAACAAAGGTAGGAAAGTTTTTCTTGCGTAGAGTATCACTTTATTTCCAACAAGGTGGTATAAAACCAAAATCACAGTTTGCGGGTGATATTGGGTTCAAGCAATTCTAACTGATCGTCCAATCACACACCCACCATTTTCAAACATCAAAACACTCAACCTCTCAAAAAGACACAAAGCATATGAAGCCTACACAGATAAAGGACGCACTCATGTACTCAGCCTTGTGTTTACTTACTGACAATCGTGTAGATGAGGATGTCCATTAGGAGTTTCGGTAACAGTTTGGTGAGGGCTGACCTCTATTGCTTCTAGTCTAGAAGCCGAATCAGGTCAGTGGTATAACATAACTAATAGTACCCATCCAGGCAACACCTTAATGTGTGAAAACTTATAGATCGTTGTAGCGCTAGTTTGTAAGAAGTTAATCTTGGGATATGTAACATAGGCGATAATATTCAAACATAGAATCGATATTATCAAATAACAAGGTTTTACCAATCCTTCACCACAGCCCCGAAATATGTATGTGTATTCAGATTAATTCGGTTACATTAATGAACTGTTAACAGGAATCCTATGAGCTTGAGGCTCAAAATAAACTCAAACCTAGGGGTCCATTAGGGACTTGGACGCCTAGATTTACACACACCACGCAAACACACATATTGTTCTTGTGTTTTTACATCTGGACACCATAATTACAAGACCTTATCTCTTTATCCTTTCTAGAGATATTGTTTACAATGGATAAAGTAATTAGGCATAAAACATATCTCCATAATTTATACAATTTCTTCAAGAATCTTAAAATTCTTCCTCATCTTTTGAGAATTCCTCCTTTGCTTTTAAGTCCTTTCAATCTTTCATATTATTTTGTCTTATCAACTCAAATATAATTCCCAACATTCTTCCCCTTGTTGATAATGACAAACCAATAAGCTTGATATTCTTCCACTAAGTTAATATAAATGAAAGTATGAGACATTACTCTTAAGCCAGGCAATTACTACCAACGCTCATTTAATTGTAAATCTTCCTTGTAAATCTCTTCCCCTTTTTGTTTTATCATTAGGGGGCCGCTATGTAAATGAAATTTGATTTCCTCAGCCAACCACATAATCAATGTATCTACTTTATAATGCCAGCCTTCCTACAACTCAAATTACCCTCTGTTGCACCTTAAGCTAAATGAACTTGATTAGATAGAAATTATAAACTAGCAGTAGTAATAATAAATTACAGTAGTTAAAAACTTCACTTGATGTAGCATATAAATGGTTAAACAATTTATAAATAAGGGCTTCCCTGAATTACCTATTTGTTATTCTATTCTTGAATGTATAGCTCTATGTTAAATGATTACTGATGAAGAAAAACTAAGTATTACAACTTGATGCGAAAGTATGAACTAACCCCAAAATGGGTTCATTATTTCTTGGGGACTTATAGATGTGACTTCGAAAATATACCCAAAATCCGATAGTATAAGGAGACGCAATTTCTTATAACATATAATCATCATCTTCATCTGAGATCACTTAAGCACTACATATGTTACTCTTCTTCAAGTGATAGCAAAGACCGTATTGCTTGGATTAATTTATTACTTGTGTCACAACATGTATCGTACTCGAACAAAGTTATCTCCTAAACGTTTGTTGCTTCGTTTAAGATAAGATAAAACAACAAACACCTGTGAAACTCACTCTTCAATTCAATATGTGATATATAATCTATCTTCGTAATCCATCTTATAAATATCCAAAATGAGCCATTTTCTGCAAACATACTCAATTCTGGGTCCTGTGATCTAAGAAAGTATCTCAAACGTGTAGTGTTCCAAGATGTCGCCCATAGTCTAAACGAGAACTTCAACTGCCTCTCTATCGATATCGATTACTAACGCTAATAGTATTAATGTTCAAAGCTAGCCTGTACAAACTGATTTCAATCATAAGTATCTAATCTCAAACCAAAGTTGTTTGCGATTACTTTTTCCGTCTATAAAACCTGTTCGATCATTTGATTAAGGTAAGTTCATAGCCTCGCATTAAATTCTTTTAAATGTTTTTAAACCCGCGAGGGGGATACATGTTTGTTTTATAAATCGAACACATATGATTTTATGGTATGCTGGACCCGATTATGAGATTGTTTTCGCATAAGTTGCTATTGTCGAAGTCCCTTATTTCATGAACCGTTAATTGCCTTGTTGAGAGGTAAACGCTAATGCATTAAATAAATCTATTGGGTTTGACAACCCTATCCAGGGTTTGAATCCTTGTGACCACCCTGTCAAACGGACATTTTGTTATTAGAAATTAGTAGGTATATGACAATAATACCTTGTTTGGGGCACCTTTTAGCATATGAAATACCATATGTTTGTTAATGTTCGGTGTCATGAGCTTATTGCGTGAAAGAAAAGAAGTTGCTATACATTGTATTCGTTGCTTTGTTTTCCCAAGAACTAATAATGTGTTCAAAGATTTTTACTTATTGATTAATTTAAACTCTATGAATTTCACTCAACTTTGTTGTTGACGTTTTAAACATGTTTTATCTCAGGTAACCAAGGCTGAAGGCAACGATGGCGTGGAGGTGTCGTGCGTGTGGTTATGGATTTTATGGAAACACTTCTTGTGTGTTCCGGTCTTTCAAAAACAAAATCTCATGTAGTGTTTAAAACAATGTCTTTATTTGAAAATAATATGTTTTTCATGGTTTGTAATAGATGGTGGTTACGATTCTGTGGGATCTAAACGCACTTTTAACTCTGAATATTTTTGGAAGACATGTTTGGTAAACGTCTTATTTGAGTCGTTTTCTATTATCGTAGTGACGGATGCTATTTAGTAACACCAAATTGTTAATTTCCGCTGCACAATCTGATGCTCCTTGGGGCAGGTGTTACAGTAACCCTCTTTTGTTCTCCTCGTCAGAAGCACAGCTAAGGCCCAACATTACTCGTCCAAATCATAACACACACTTCTTCTTTTATCATATGTGGTAGTGGTAATGAGTTAACAATGGTAGCACAAACCTTGTACTACTAATAGCAAAAACAATGATCTTTAGGGTTTTTATCAAGCAGATTAGAGATCGATTAAGATACAAACAAAGTATATAATATGCTTTTATCGAATTTATGCACAGATTCTGTTTCTCATCTAATTAGGGTTTATACATAACCCTAACCTTACCGAATTTGACTATGAACACCGAAAAACAAAATTTTGAAAAACCCTTTAACCAAAAAAACCTTGAAGATCCTAGATCGAGAGCCACGAGGCTCTGATACCAATTGTGGAGTTTTAAATAACTCTTTAGATCGTTGTACGCTCAGTTTGATTAGAACTTTTATCTAGGATAATAACAATGAACATAGAATATATGCATAGCGGAGATAGCATAATGAACAAAGTTATTCAACAAGGTTTTTCATCATTATCTTCTCTCGAATGACTACTACAAGCCCCAATTCTACATGATCAACTATAGAACGGTTACCTAATCTAACAGGATCAATGAAACATTGATCTTGGGACTAAAACACAAACAACCTAAGCATCTACAATGAGACTTGACGCCTAGAACACATACACACACACACTTTCCTGGTGTTTACATTTTGACACATAGAAAAATATACGACTTATATCTCTTTATATACTAGAGATATTAGGTTTATAAAGGATAAGAACAAATAAAGATATTAATAAATCTTTTAATCATTTAAGTTTATCTTTAGAATCTTCAAAATCTTCCATCTTTTGAAGAATTCCTCCTTTGCCTTTTAAGTCCTTCGTCTTTCATATGTTTTGTTTTATCAACTCAAATATAATTCCTAACAATCTTCTCCTAGTTGATAATGACAAAACCAAAATAAGCACGAGCTTCTTCCCCTGAATCTAATATATATGAAAGAATAGAACTATACCACCAAGGATCTACAAGTTGCAAATCATCTTTGTAACGTCTTCTTCCCCTTTTTGTCATAATCAAATAAGAGACTAAAATATGCAACTTTGATTTCGATAACCACAAACCACTATCACACTTCTAATCTAGCCTTTCAATCAACTCAAATTACCCTCCATGACGCGCCTTAAGATAAATGAACTTGAGCAGTAGAAACTTAAACTAGCAGTAGTAAAAACCTTCACCTCGATGATGCATGTAAATGGTTAAACATTTTAACAATAAGCTTCCCCTGAAACCCATATGTTAACCATTTCTTGAATCTTCAATTCTTTAAGCTCTATGTAATGATCACTGATGAAAAAAAATTAAGTATAACGAACTTGATGTTGAAGTAGAATAACCTAAACTTGTGTCTTATATCTTGTACTATCCACGTAACATCAAACTTATACCAAGACCAAAGTATAAGTAGATCACAACCTCTTGACAAAATCCTCATCTTCTATGAGACACATAACCAAAGTGATAGCAAATGTGAGCATTGAGCACCATAAGTTAGATCACACACCTTTGCTAGATTCGTCAAGTCTTCGTCACATCGTTTCTAAGCACAAACAATTTATCTTTAAAGTGTAACACCCACTATAAGATATGATAAGAACACGTATCCAAAAAACTCCATATAACAACCTATAATTTTCATCAATGTAATTATCCATCTATTAAATTAGATGCTCTGTAATATCCATCTATTATATATATATCACCTTTTTACAGGGAAATTTTTGCTTTATCTCATTATGCAACGTAACATGTATCTCTAAAGTAAACGAGCTCACGCAACCTCCACCAATGCCATCTATATCTATGTTTATATCATGTAAACATCCTAATATGTAACACCCTCATTTTTAATATAACAGCGGAAGGGTCATTTGGGGTGCTACGTCTTAATACAATAACTCAAGCATAGAAATCGACTCGAAAAGAGATGTTTTTAAATATAACCATTCGAAATAAAAGTTTCACAACATCGACCCAAATAATTTCATAATAAGTACATCATTTTCAATATTTTCTTCGTAATAATTCTTTAAAATGGGCCCTTCCAAATATTTATTTCATTAGCTTTCGCCTAAAATCTTCATCACCGTGATTACCTTCATTCAAGGACCTGAATAAAAACTGCTAAAAAAGTAACAATAATGTTGAGTGAAAACCATAGAGTTAAATATATATATATATAATTAAAAAATCCGAACATAATTACTATTCTTAAAAATCAACAAGACTTAACGCTGTGGGATCGACAAAGTAATAGTGGATTAATATAAGGTCTCATGGACATTGAACGTTACATCTAAAATAATGCCATTATACACCTAGCTTATGAAGTGCATATTACTCTCTAAAAAAAACTTACATCGTTGGTGTCAATCTCCCGACACATGACGCATCCAGTCGTCACGGATTGAGGTAGCAACCTCGAAATAGTACTATTTCATGTATAAGCTACTACCCATTACCTGTTATTAACAATTCATTATTTCCGCGGGTCTTTTTATCTAGCAAGATAACAACATATAATAATCAAGACTATTAGCATACATTCAGTCCCATGTGTTCAATTTTTAAAAGAAGCAATGTTATCCCCCTCGCAGTTTTATAAAAAAATTAATAGAAGTATTAAAATGCGAGGCTATGAACTCACCGTGATAAGACGTGACGATCAAGAAATCACGAAAGCAAGGAACGTCGAAAAATAATCAACCGCGACCTAAAATAACAGCGCGTATTAAATTAAAGTCGATAATATTTATCGATATAATTACATATGTAATAATAGTATATTGATCAATTAGTTTAGACATTGCATACTTTTTGAATTTTCAAAATACAAGTAGTTTTATTTTAAATCCAATAAAAATTGTGGAGTCCACATGAGCCCAACAAGCCCATTAATAGGCCCATTATGATTATTTGGGTTGGAAACCTTAAAGTCCCAGATTTTAATTATAATTTTATTAATCAATCTGTTGGCCCAAATATATCCCAAATATTAAACTTACATATTTAGGCTTATAGTGGTTATGTTAGTTATATTGGGCTTTTGGGCCCAATTCAACTTAAGGCACCTAAAACTAGAAATTTTAAACGGTCTGGGCTTCGGGTTAGTCTTAAGATCAATATATCAACCATTTTATAAGTCCCGACAAGTGGGTCCTACCACCCCGGGTTTCTACCCAAAAGTTATTTACAAGTTTTCCCGCTTTTTAATAAAAAGTTTATAATTTTTATCTTATGAAAGTTGCCGAAATTTCTAAACAATAAAGGGTGTCGACTTCATTTTTACCTTTCCGGATTCATTTATGAGTCTATTTTATTGATTTGAGGGTTTCATTATTAAACTTATACCAAAACGTGGTCTAATGGCCCAAGTTCTACACTAGTGTCAAAACTGATTTTGGCCTGCTAATTCGGTTTCAAAACCGTATCGGCCCAGTGCCATTTACAAACCGTAAAGGAACTGGTAAAATAACCAATAAATATTAGGATCTACATAACTTAATAACAACCTCTTAGTCTTATCCCTTTCTAGGGTCATGTATATCAATTTAATGAGTTCTGAGATCATGCCAAACAGAAATACTAATTTTTTGACCAAATCTACCATTTCGGCCATAACTTTCTCATCGGGTATCGTCACGAAATGGTTCACCCGGAAAATCATCACAAGACATTTGTCTACAACCCTATGACTCCAATACACATTCACAACCTACTGATCTATTTCAAATCCCACGTTCTTCTAGTGATCAAAATTTCCTAATGTCTAAATCCACCATACTGTAGTCCATACTTCATTTAAGAATCAAATCAAGTATACAATTCAAAACTCAACCAATACCAATATATACTTTTATTTATACAAGCTAAATATACAAAACACATATGGTAAAATAAAATTTTATAAGGAAATATCAAGAGTAAAACCTTACAAATGATCAAGATGTAAAATTTTCAAATGACCACTTCCAAAACCAAGCTTATTAAATCACCCACTATCACTAGAGCATCATCACCAATGCATGCATAGTCTCTTCAAAACCTTGACTTAGTTCAGGCCCTAAACATCACAAACACAAGGTTTTATAGTCTTCAAATGTAGCCTTGTATATTAGGAACAAGATGATGCAAGAATCCAAGAGGTTGATATAATTTTTTTTGAGAATTTTGGTGTTTGTGTGGGTGATGGTGGCGTCAAGAGAGAGAGCAAGGAAGAGAGATGATAAATTTTCTTGTTAATCTATGAGAGGAGTGAATAAAAATTGGTTTTATGTATTCTTGAACATGAAATTGTCTAAGACACGTGTCTTAGGCACTTGCTCCCAAAGTGACATGCCACCTATGTGGTGTTCTTACCACATTTGAGTTTTATTAATAATAATTTTAGTGTTTAGGGTATAAATTTTAAGATAGGTAGGTAGCTTTGAGGCTAACGGGTATCAACGATAAAATATAACGAGAGTTAAGGCAGAACCACGAAGTAAGAACGAACCAAGTAAAAATAGTTCTACGAAAATCGGGTTACTTTTCTAAAATTTTTAAATTACGTATGGTACAAGACGAATAATAATTATAAACATTGCTCGTAAAGATTTTACGTAAAATACGAAAAATGCACGTAATACAAAAAATAAAAACGAATGTAATAAAATTATTTCTATGGCATTTTAAAAATATAAGCTACGATCTTAACGTAGAATTACCGTCGTAAAACGTAAATATACAAATAAAAGCCCTATTTCTCCCGTTAGTCGTGATCATATCTTAACATAAAAATGAGATAATTAAATTAATATTAATACTCGAGAATAAAATAACGACCTGAATTTGACGGATTGTCACAGCATTTCCCCCTAAAAAGGGATCTTCGTCCCTGAAGATCAATTCATCTTGTCGCCCGCTTCTTATTAAAATCAAAGAGATGTGGGTATTTCTTCCACATCTGGTCCTCCCGTTCCCAAGTATACTCCGGTCCACGACTCGAGTTCCATCGAACTTTAACTATAGGAATCCGAATTTGCTTAAGTTGTTTCACTTCTCTATCCATGATTTCAATGGGTTCTTCGATGAAATGCAACTTCTCGTCGATCCTTACTTCGTCAAAAGGAATAATAAGATCTTCATCCGATAAACATTTCTTCAAGTTTGAAACATGGAATGTATTGTGTATTCCTTGAAGCTCTCGGGGTAATTCCAGTTTATATGCCACCGGACCTACTCTTGATAAAATCTTGAATGGTCCAATATAACGGGGACTTAATTTCCCACGTTTTCCAAATCGAACAACACCTTTCCACGGTGATACTTTCAGCATAACTTTGTCACCCACTTCGAACTCAAAAGGTTTACGTCTCACATCCGCATAACTTTTTTGTCTACTACGAGCAGCCATTAATCGGTTCTTGATTTGCACAATCATCTATGTTGTTTCGTGAATCATTTCTGGTCCTGTGAGTTGGGCATCTCCAACCTCACTCCAACATACAAGTGATCTACATTTTCTTTCGTATAGAGCTTCGAAAGGTACGGCTTTAATACTAGCGTGATAACTATTATTGTATGAGAATTCAGCCAAAGGTAAGTGCTTATCCCAGCCACTACCAAAGTCAATCACGCAAGCACACAACATGTCTTCCAATGTCTGTATCGTTCTTTCACTTTGACCATCAATTTCAGGATGGTAAGCAGTGCTCATATCCAAATTCGTCCCCAATGACTTTTGAAGAGATCTCCAAAACCTTGATGCGAAACGAGGTCTCGGTCTAAAATAATAGACACGGGCACCCCGTGCCTACAAACAATCTCCTTCAAATATAATCGAGTAAGCTTCTCCATTTTATACTTCTCATTCATCAGAATAAAGTGAGCAAATTTAGTCAATCGGTCAACAATGACTGATATGTGTAAAAACACATATCCGTTTTATATCAAAAATGGCCCTAAAAAGACAAAATTGTGCTTTAAATGCTTGAATATTGCTTGTTTTGTCTTTGTGATTGTGTAGGTACGGATATTGCAAAAATCTCAAGAAAATGGTCAAAACCGAACAATCACGAACACAGGAACATAATTGAGTGTGCAAAAGCCGGGAGAATGCTATCAAAGGTCAACAAAAGTCAACTCATGGTCAACCAAAGTCAACGCACAAAAATACAAAACCCAAAAATATCAAATCAGTCCCACAAAGTTAACCAAATTCATAAAAAGTCCCTAAGCCCTAACAGTGTTATCTCTTAACACTATAAGAGATAACACTCGTTATCCTTTTTATAAAGCCTAAGCCCAAGCCCAAATACCCGTGGCCCAAAACCTTTATAAGCCCAAGGTCAAACAAGTTATAACCCGGGTCAAAAAGAAAAGTCAAACACCCTCTTTTATAAGTTTTTACGCGGGAAAAGAAGTTACCACTGTTCACCGTCTTCTTCGATTTACCTTAAGCTTAAAACAAAGGGCAAATGCAAATTGACTACGTGGAGAGACAATTCAAGTGATAAAGACTGACTTGGCAGAGTATTACATCACCAAATGCTCTTATTGGTCAATCCCCACAAAGGGAATGCTACGTGGATTGAAGAAAACACACGGGGAAAAGGAAATTTGCACTAAAAGGCTTGAAAAAGAAGCACAATGGCTCTAACACACAGAATGCCACGTTGGCAATCCGTGTGCTCACCAAAGTGATCCAACGGCTTAAGATAGAGATCCAATGATTGACAAGATTGAATGGTCGAGATTAAGAGGAGCATATAACTGAATCAGGACCTAGAAGCTTCTCTGAAGGCTATATAAAGCCTCTCTCATTCACACACAAGGGGATCTTCTCTTATCTAGTTTTTAGCTTTTTTAAATTTAGTTTATGTAATTTTTAGCTTTTAAACTTTAGCTTTTGTAATTTTCAAATTCAGTCATTGTAATTCATTTTCAAAAGATTGTAATCAATTTTCAAGTTAATGAAATCTAGTGTTATTTTATTCAATCTATCATAAGCTTTTATCATTTTTAAATGTTTTTAGTCACTATTCCAAAAGCTCCTAATAAGCTCAGATCAAGCTCTTTGAGTCTCTAAGCTCAAATTAAGCTATTAATAAGCTCTTAATATACATAAACCAATAAAATCAGTTTAAATACCTATGCTTATGGATTATGGACTTATGGATGATAAGCTTAACATGGAAGAGCTTATGGGACCTTTACTAGCTTATCATTGATAAGCTAGAGCTTGTAGACAGCTCAATTGAGCCTTTTATTGCCTTTGTTTAGCTAAGGCCTTTGTAAGTTTTCCTTATCCTTTCTGTCTTTAAATTCCTAGTCTAGATTTGCTTATTCTGCTTATCCTATAGCTTATTTGTGCTTAATTTTGTTTCATTATGCTTATTAATCTTGTTTGACTATCTGTTTTTAGCTTTTATAGCATAGATCTTAGTTTTTCATATATTGTCTTAAAAATCATAAAAATCTATAAATATTAGCATAATCATTAGCTTGTTGATTCTGACTTATTTGCTTATTAAAATCTGTTATTCAGGTGTGGTATAAGCTTGTTGTTATCTGGTCTTGGTATGATAAGCCCTAACTCTCACTGTCTTAAGCTAAATATGAACTTAAAATTTCTAAAGGGGTGTTTGGATCAAAGCCAGTACTAACTACAAGTTAGTACTGGTAAGGGTTCTTGCCACTTTAGTTTATTTTTATCCTTTATATTTAAGTTTTAGATATAGATTTAAGGTTTGAGCTAGAGTTAATCTAGTTTTTATCAAGTTTATAGATAGTAGTTAGAATCTGTAGTCTTAAGTTTTAATTCATAAGCTCTATATGCCTGCTCTTTTTCTAGCTGTTCTTTTTACTCAATTTGCTTTTGATTTAGTGTTTTTAGAGTATTGAAACAAAGACCTTTAGCTTGCATCATTTGGTTTCTATTTTAGTGTCAACTGCATCAGCAGTTCTTAGAGACAAGAAGGCAATTTTCATGTTAAGTTTTAGTAAGTAAAAGTAGCTTTTAGGATTTGATATTTGGATTTCAAGTAGATTAGGATCCATAGCTTAGATATTTAAAATTGGTTTTAATTAAAAAGTTAATTAGATAATCTGTTTTGAGCTTTTAAATTTAGCTTTTGTCTTTTCATTTTCAAAACTCAGCATGATTTAAGTCTTAAGTCTGTTTTCATAGTGCTTTTTCATTAAGCTAATTGGTTTAAAAATCATTTTCAGAAGCATTTTTAGGTAGCTTTTTAGTTATAGATTAAGCTTGCATTAGCCATTTCCTCACAAGGATCCAAGAGCTTATCTAAAATAAGCTCAAAGATCCCTGTAGGGACTGTTTGGGTCTCAGGTTTTGTAAAGAGCTTATTTTAGTTTTTTATAGCTTATTTTCTTAAAATTTAGCTTAATTTGTTCTTAAGTTTGCTTAATAAGTTAGCTTAAATTACTATTGAGCTTATTAAGTCAGTAGTGTAAGCTTATTATCTTTTTCATTAAAAATCCAAAAATACCAAGAGTAGCCTGTAGTTTTTTTTATAGTGCTCTTTCTTTGCTTATCTGTTTTTCAAAAATGTGTTTTGCTTATTGTTTTAAGTAGATTTTTTAGCTTTACTTTTAAGAAGTTGATAAGCTTTAATGCATTAAGTATCCTCTAGCTATATGAATTCAGGCCTCAAAGATAGCCATTAGGGCTGTTTAGTTAAATGTCCTTTTAAAAGCTTATTTAGATATTAAGCTTATGACTTAATCTCAGTGCTTATTTCTATTAAGTTTAGCTCATTAGGTAGTCTTAGTATATTAATAGCTTATAGTTCATTAGTATAGCTTATAGTTAGCTTTTTAGTTCTTAAAATTTGAGAAAAACTCCAAAAAAGAAAGTTAAGTAGTAACTGTTTGCTTTTCAGCTAGTTTCTAGCTTATTTAGGGCTTTTCATTAAAAGTTTCTTTCATTAAAAGTGCTTATTTTTAGCTTATTTACAACTTTGCTTTTTTAAGTTTTCAAAAATAAAAAAAGGGAAGGTGGAAATCGGGGGTGAGCAAGGCTCGAACCCCCGACCTCAACGCCCTCAACCCTTTTTATAACAATTCAACACACACTCCACTACCAACACGCCCTGAGAACTTTTTCATTATAACTTTGCAACATTTAATTTTTATACACATGTTCTACTTTTAAGCTTTATAAGCTGTTTTAGCTTATTCCGTAGCTTATTCATTAAGCTGTGACCAAAAGCTTATTTTTCCTAGGTTCTAATTAGTATAAGCTATTTTCTGTATTTTTTCTAGAATTTTTATAATTAGTTTAGTATTTTTAAACATTTATTTTTGTTAAAAACTTTAAAAAATCATAAAAAATAGAAAAATAATCAAAAAAATATAAATCTTTTTTAGAAAATTTTATTTTATCATAAAGTTTCTAGGAAAATTAGTTTTGCTTTCGTAGGGTTTAATTTGCAAAATTTTGATTTTTAAAGAACGGGATTCGTTCCCGTTCTCATTTTTCGTGTTTCAAAGCTCATTTCAACTCCGTTTTTGTTCTAGTTTTCTTTAAACTTACTTTTTAGTCAATTAGAGTCCATTTAAAAAGAAAAAAATTAATTTAGGTTTAATTTTAGAAATTTAGGGTTTTTGACCGACGTTTAGGGTTCCCGTTTTGCGTTTTTAGTTAAAGTTTGATTTCCCGTTATTTGTTTTCATGCTTAATTGTTATAATTTGCTTGTTTTAATTTGTAGAAGTAGATAATCAAATCAACCTTTGTTTCCAATTCAAATCATTGTCCGAACAACAAACGTGGTTTCAATTTCACAAATCGTTGGGGAATAACGACCCGGGAATCATACTTCCCGGTTAATATACGTATTATATTATATATATTTTTGAAGATTTTCCTTTTTACCTTTGTCCTCAAGGGTAATTTGGTAATTTTCCATCATATTATATATTTTATTATTACGTGTGTTGGTTCTAATTAATTAGATTTCCAATGACTTGCTCTAACAAATGATCTTTTGTCTAGCGATGTTCAGAAGGATGTCATTGATAGAAAGTATGCATGTTTGACGAATCAACATAACGAGAAGATGTCTCCCCTTGTTCATGTACCGGTGTACTGAAGATGTTGATAAATTCATCTTCTTCAACTTGTGCATTTTCTTTTGGAGTTTCTGCTTGATTAATGTTCTCAGTAGGAGTGACAGTTGGTGCTTGAGTTGGTGCTTGACTTGTAGTTCCAGGTGTTGTTTGAATGTTTAATGGAGGTGTATCTGCAACAACAGTTGTTGAAGTAGATGGAGTTGTGTGTTGTTGTTGACGTTTATTAGGTGAATCAGTAGTAGTTACATCGGAAGACTTTGACACAACTTGAGTAGTTCCATTGATTAATTCATCGAACATCAAACTAAAAAGAAAATCCAGCTCATTTGACATTGTTACTGTCTCAGCTCCTTGAGGAACATTTTATTGACTTTGAGGACCGGGACTTAAACTGCGTTTATGTTTCAATGTTAGCGCCGTTGTTAGAACTTTGGAAAGGGGTAAACAAGAAGTTATTTGACACCATTTGAGGTAATTCCTTATAAAGTTGACATGAAATGGTTTCAATATCACTCATTGCGATCTCTTGTTATATACCATGTAAGCTCTTAACTAAGTATAATACCCTACAAAAATACATGCATCACCTTTTTCTTTCATCTTATCAAGATTTTCACCATCTTTGACAATGTAGCAAAGAGAGCCAAAAATGTGAAAGAACTTAATAGACGATTTTTTTCGTCCATTTGAATGACTCTGGTAAGGTTGTTTTTATCTGTCGAAGGAATTATGATATGAACAGTTTTGAGTCTAAAACATGCATGGCACAAAAAAAATAAAAAAATTTTATGCTTCAGCCCAAAAGAAACAAAGAACTTTAGCGTCTGATTAGCATTGTTCAAGCAGCCTCAACAAGAGTACAGTTCCGTCGTTTGACAACGCCATTTTGTTCAGGTGTTTGAGCAGTTGACGTTTGGTGTTTAATCCCTTCTTGAGCAAAGTATGCATGAAGAGTTTTATTTAAGAATTTTGTGCCTTTGTCAGTTTGAACTGTTCTTACTTGAGCATGAAGTCCTCTTTGAACAAGTTTGAGGAAATCAATGAGATCTTCTAGTGTTTCATCTTTGGATCTCAAGAAGTGAGTCCAAGTAGATATTGAATAATCATCAACAATTACCAACACATGTTTATTACCATTAAAACTTTCTACCCTCATGGGACCACATATGTCCATGGGTAGTTTTAGTCTCGAAAGACTTACGTTTTGCTGTTCTCAACTCACAAGAAGAATAAAGATGATCTTTGACGAATTTCAATTTGGGAAGGCCAGTCACAATATCATACTTCGAAAGCAAGTTGATGGTATCGAAGTTTAGATGTGAAAGACGACGATGCTATGACAACCCTGATTTGAGCACGTTAGTTTATACCTTTAGAAATGGTTATGTGTCCATCTTGTATGTTTCTTGCGTGCTATGTGTTCTATATGTATGTTGAAGTGGTTTACATATGTGCATGATGTCATTTTAGAGGTAAATGATTATCTTATTTTGTGTGCACATGAGTTTGGTGTTCAGTATTCCATTTGTTCACGTGTGGTGATAATGGAAATGAAAGACGTGTTGCATGCATTGCTACTTCAGTTCTTGGAGATTATGAGTTATATGCGTTTTATGGGAAAATGTGGCATATTTAGAAATGAGAAATAAGTTATGGAAATATAGAAGTTATATGCAAACATTCTAAAAATAGAAAGCGGGACTCTGGTGAAAATGAAAGTCTACATTAGAAAGTTTAGTAAGTAGTGTTTAAGTAAAAAGGTTTAATCAAATTAGCTTAGGTTTTTATAAAAACTTAAGGTAATGAAGTAAACAAGTTAATTAATAATTTAATAAAAAAATAAAAAAATATATATGGGGGTTGCGTCCGGTTTTAGGAAAAAAAAGAGAAAAAATGTATTTTTAAGTAAATTATAAGTCTAGTTAAATTAGGATTACATTTAAATAGTTTATAAAAATAAAACCCTAGACATAAGTTTTCTTCTCCTTCCCTTGGTGTGCCATACGAACCCTCCTCCCCTAAGAAAAAGGAAGACAAAAATTTTGATCAAGAAATCTAGGTGTTAGATCGTGTTAACTCAAGAAAGATCGTTAGGTATGTTTCCATTCTTGTTTATTCTTTTAAATCATGTAACAAACCAATGATGGATCTAGGGTTTCATAAAAATCTTAATATTATTGATATTTAATGATGCTAAGGTGATTAGGGTTTTTCGCGATTACGAGGTTCATGTTCATGCAATTCGGTTAGAGTTAGATTCGGTTTAAAACTGATTTAGGGTTGAGCAGAATTTTAGGATTCATATGTTCAAAGACTGATTCTAGATGAAAAAGCGTGTTTGATAGTGTTCTTAAGACTATGAATAATTCAAAAGAGTCTACTTTCCAGAAAATCTGGCCTTGAAAGTTATTAAGGTCAGGAAGGCATTCAAATAACCTTTGCAACAAAAGTGGTCAAAAAAGTAAATACGGGTAAGAATTAGGTCATGTTTGTGAGGGTGAAACCCTAACTTAAAATTGGAATTTAGATTAGATCTTCTACAGTAGTTAAGTTCCATATGTCTATAGATAATCCTGTGAAAATTAGCCATTCAAAGCATGTCTAAGTATCGTAGTTAGAGTGATATATTTTGGTGTGCAATTAGATCCGAATTAGGACAGTTTTGAAGTTTGATTTTATTTGGAGTAGTTACATATGTAAGTAATACTTGGGAATCACAAGGTAGTTAATATACTCATAAATGAACATGGGTGATTTTTGGTATAAATTATGAAGATCATTAAGTAAGGGTTTTGAGTATGTAAAGAGACACTAAAATTCTGTAACTTTGATTTAATTATAAGTAGCTAGTGTAAAGTGTTAATGAGGTGGTTAAGGTTGGGCATGGTGTCAAGGTGACCCATGATAGTTAACTAAACCCTTAGATAGTGTAAAGTGTTAATAAGTAGCTGCGTTTGAGCATTCAGGTGAGTTTCATAGCCCCTCTTTTCTTATGTTTTATTAGGGTGGAAATGATGCAAGTATTTTGGAAATATTTTTAAGTTGTTGTGATTATGTGATTTTATTTAGTGCATGGGCATTTAAGTGGTTATTATATGTTATGTGCTACACGTGGTAAAGTATATGTGTGTTCCAATTGGAGGGTAGTGCTTTTACCCATTTATGTGTGTTCCGATCAGACGGTAACAGGGTTACCCATGACTGTATGATGTGGATCGTGGACATGTTCCGTCCCATTATTGGGTTGTTTTCTTATGATTGCATGTAGCTAGTATAGTTATCGTGTCTTAATTGTCCTGCCATGTTTTAATAATCACATATTTATTATTAAAGTTGATTATGAGAGTCCGAAACCTATGACTCTCCACCAACCTTTGTGTTGACGTTTTAAGCATGCTATTATACAGGTAAACCATCTGAAAAAAACAGAAATGTTAAAGTTAGGAAGAGTGGCTAGTGAGACCGTAGGCTTACATGCGGAGTCATTCTCCTAGGGATTTTATTTAATTCATTTGAATTGTTTCATACTTGGTTGTTATTTGATTGTTTAGACCCTTAGTATTTATGGTTGTCCTTACGGATATGAACTTTGCTATCGTAATCCAGAGACTACCTATATTTGTGTTAGATATTGTCATGACACATTGTGTCTCATTTGTTTATCTATTTCATTTAGTTCTCTCTATTGTTGACACCATTGTGTTGTGATGATATCCATGATGTTACGCCTCAGTCTTCTGCCTTAGGCGGGGTGTGCAGATTGTGTAACAAAGCCATGGTTATAGAGAAGTAGAGTTATTAAGCCTAGACTAATAACCTAGAGTCCTTCATTGTAATGGCATATAGGGCTTAAGTAGTTTGATACTATAACTGCAATATGGTTTCCCCAGCTATTTTTGCATAGCATATATATCTTAGTATTTTGCTAAGTTTGTTAATTTTTAGTTATATTTGCCCTACATTGAAAGTGGTATGATAATAAATTACTTCTAAGTATTTTAGCTATGTTTTTCCCCACCCGTTTTCCAAACTTGACTTAAGTGTTATAAGGATCCATAAGGGGAGCCTCTTGTAGAACCGAAGGAGATAGGATAGTTGATCATTTGTCGGATGCGCGTAGTAAGGCTGGAAACCAGCGGAGTCTGGAAGAGTGACTCTTATGGAGGCATAAGTCCAAACCCAAGCGAGGCCCAGCAATAATTTTATCTCATCCTTTACCTTTGTCATGTGTGTGTATGATTATTTCTTTTGGATATTTTGTATTGTTGGGAGTCGTATGCGAGACTTACGTTTCTTTTATGTCGTTTCGATTTTATTTGATTAAGAAAGTAATTATTGGATGGGGCATCCATTGTGTGTTAAGTTGGAGTGGTTTAAGATGTGCAATTGGAATATGTGATTATAAGTGAATTAATGATTGAAATGGTAATCTTGGAAGTAAGTACACTGTGGTGAAAAGAGGGCACTTATAATTATGGTGGCCAAATAATTATAAAGGGCATCACATACATAGACTTGTGACAAGAATGCAATTTATTTTAGTGTTTGGTTATAAGGTGGTAGTGTAATAATAATGTCTTTATTTATATGGTGTATTCATGAGATAAGTTGATGGTGGTATAGGAAGAGAAATATTCTCTTTACCCATAATTGGATTGACATGTATAAGCAGTTGAGTGTATAGATAGTCAAGTTTCCCTCCCATCTAGTACTTGTAGGGATTACCTGTGATTTTGCTATTATAGAAGGTTACTTGTTTGCTCCGGTTATTTGTTCGAATTTCTAAGGTTAAGCTTAGCATCACCTTTTCATCATCTTGTTTGTTAAGGATACCCGATTGTTCCTATTCGACGTCTCGATGTATATTGGTTGTTCAGAATTTGCTCTTTCGGATATAGGCGCAATTTGTTAGTTCTTTCGTTGCATTGATTACTCGTTTGAGTGTCAAACGTTTATTTTAATCACTAATTGTTCCTAACATATTAGTGTGGATCATTACTCCCTTGGTTCTATATCCCTTGGTTTTCGTAACCCGTTGGCGACGTGTTAGTATCGATGCTTTTAGGTTTGCTCTGTTGATCGTTATTTGGATAAGACCTTACGTTTTCTTTTGGGTACGTAACGTCTTGCATGAGTGTTGGGAATAAAACAGTCATAAAATGACATACTAACTGCCAACAGTACTGAAATGGGATAGTACTCAGCTAGCACAAGGGTTAGTACTGCCATCAGACAAGTAATACTTAGCCAATGAAAAACTTAATAGCTAATGCAAGTTGAAGAAGTTTGTACTGCTAAATAGTCAAAGCTGATGATATGAAGATAAGAAGGTATGGAGAGCATTTCGGGATAGTTAGTTTTGAATTGTAACTGTTCCTATTATATAGGCAGATATATGTGTAAAGGGTTCCTTGTATTTCTATAAAAGGAGATCCCTAAGTTGTGATAGTTAGAACTCAAGATAATACACTTAAGAAAGAATCTGTATTTGCTTCAAAGGTTGTGTAGACCCCCAGTACTTAGAGAGTACTACGTAATATTGTTAATATTGAACAGTGATTTTGATAGTTATTGATTGTGAGTTTTAGTGTTACTGTTTATACAATCTCTAGATATCAAAGTGTAGTTTCCCATCCCGCATATCGCACTTTGGTATATTCACAAAGCTCAATCTTGTATTTTGGATGCTTCCCAAGTAACAAACTCTTTTTATAGTTAAAGAATCGATCAAGGCGTGGGATCAACAAGTGGAACTCCAGACCGTGTGCGTTTGAGAATACTTTGATCTAGGGAAAAATGGAGTTAAGAAAATTCGCTTAGAATACTTCGTTGTGCAAAGCTTCCCATATACTCAAACTAGGAGAGTAGAGATGTGGGAAATAAGAATCTAAGCAAGTACTTTAGATTCTAGGACTATTCATTATGGGAGGTGATAGAATATGGGAATTCATGGGTACCTATTCCTATTACAGCACCAGAATCAGGTCCATCAACTGCATTAAAGATGACTGTGCCTTCAACTACTGAAGAAAAGATCTGCAAGAAGAATGATTCCAAAAGTAACAAGAAGACATCTCCTTATGGCTTCCTTCCAAAAGAACCATCAGCTTACCTTTAACCATTATGCTGATAGCTCATCTATGTTTATTGCTATTAAAGCACGTTTTGGAGGAAATGATGCTACAAAGAAAACACAAAAGGCATTATTGAAGCAGCAGCAATGAAAACTTTAATGCTACAAGCTCAGAATCTCTTGATTCCATCTTTAACAGGCTTCAAAAACTTGTTTAGTAAGATTGGCGAAATCTTAGGTTGTAGATTACTCTCCAGAGGAGTGTAAAAGTGGATAGTTTGTAGTGAGAAGCTAACCTTCAGAATGGGATTCGCAATGTTTGGTTTGGATGACAAACCCGATTTGAAACTGAGGGGTTGGATGATTTGTACAACAATTTTAAAATTGTTGAACAGAAGATTAAGAGAACTGTTGCTGATAATAATGATGACAAAAACTTGGCATTTCTAACCACTACCAGTCCTAGCAGTACCAACACTATTAATACTGCTAATACTGATTTAGTACTGGCAACTCAAAAGTTAATACTTGCTAGTGCTGAAACTATACGCTAGTTTTAGTGATGCAACAGCTTATTGCCATTTATGTCTTACTCAACCACAAGGATCTCAACTTGTGTCATTAAGATCACGAGCAAATTCATGATGATTGATTTAGAAAGATGGATCTAAAGTGTGGAATATGCATTGTTGAAGTATGAGGGCAAAGTAATTTCTATCAGAGAACTGGAAGAAAATTGTTATATGATGGAGAAATAGTACTTCTGGTTTATACAAATCCCAAAAGAAGAATGTTTCAACTGTCACAAAATGGACATTTATCTAGAGAATGTAGAGTTCCAAGAAGCAAAGACAACAGAAGTTAGGAAATCAAGGGAACTCCTCAAAGACCTGTATGGATTGAAGGATGCCTCAGAAAGGCAATGTGTGCATATATGGTGTGGTTTTGATTGGAGTGATATGGCAGAGATGAAGTTCATGCAAACAAGGACACTCATTGGCATTCGACTGATGCAAGGTAAAAATGATAAAACATTGTTCAAAAATAGTATTTCAAAACTATTAACACTTTAAAAAAACCAGTATGATGTGTGAAGTTATACTAGTTAAATAGATGATACAGCTATTAAAGCACTACTTTATAAAAGAGGTCTGACAATTTTATGAAGCACAAGATTGTATTAAATAATAAAGAATCTGAAGTTTTTTGTTTTCTGAATAATAGCTTTGTTGAAAAGAAGTGTAGGGTCGGAGAGTATTAACTAATGGATTCGAGTTAAGACTGACTTGAAAAATAGTTAAGAAGAAAAAAGAGGAGTTGAATTTAATCTAGCAAAAATTGAAAAATCACAAAAGACTTATATTGATATGTTAGCAAGTCAGGTAACTGACAAAAGCAAAAAGGGATTATGTGTTTATAATGCAGTCCACCTTCACCTCATCCCGTTAATTCTTCAACAGACAAACACCTTTTAGATTTGTCTTACTCGAGGTTCTTGAGGAAATTTTTCAACATCCTGAAGTAAATGTGGTATGGTGTCCTAAGAATTCAAGTTCAAAAGCCAACCACTGTGTGTAATAAAGAATTCATATAATTACTAAGAAATATTGATGAATCTTTAATACCACAACCCAAGTCTGTGAACATGTATCCAAGCACTGATTGCCTACACTTAAGAGACACAAAATGGAAATAAAAGTTTTTAATCCAGCAAATATGATAGTAGAAGAACTAAAAAGGCTAGTTAGAATACTGATGCCCCAATAATTGAAGATTGGGTTTCAGATGAATGAGGAAAAGCTAGTCTTACCCCAAAAGTAAAAAGAAATAACCTAATGCGAACTAAGAGAAGCGT
Organism: Tanacetum coccineum; assembly: GCA_026074375.1. Classification (NCBI taxonomy): domain Eukaryota; kingdom Viridiplantae; phylum Streptophyta; class Magnoliopsida; order Asterales; family Asteraceae; genus Tanacetum; species Tanacetum coccineum. The sequence continues at coordinate 12,469 of BQNB010038321.1, read as the reverse complement.
CTTGTTACATGAACAAACCAAGAAAGAACAATGTAGGTATATGACTGAGGCTATTATAGTTCCACAGGACCTAGGTTGGACCGAAGAGGTTGGAATTGGGTCAGAAATACTGATCATTAGAGATGTAACTTGTATTTAAGAACAAGAGCCATGCTTTATTTGTGGTAATTTCGATTCACATCCAATATAATTGTCCTAATGCATATAAACATATGGTTCCCTAGATGTCAGTCTTGATGAAAGACTGGCTGAAAAATGTAAAAAATACAAAACCACTTAGACTGTTAGGTCTGTATACACTGCCAAAGAGCCTGTTAGTACTTTTAGGTTTGTTAATACTGTTAAGGTTCTCATAATACACGCTCGACAACCTACTATCAAAAACCAACATTTTCCTGTGTCTAGAGCCCCAAAGACATCCTTTTCAAAATCAAGCATAACAAAGTCCTATTTAAGCCAAAAATAGAAGACGCTTTAACAAATGAGGTCTAATATTCCAAAATATAATTCTGCTAACAAGATTTTAATACTGTTAGAACTCAAAATGTAAATACAGATCGAAGGACAATTGGATTAAATCTGTGAAGCCCTCACATGTTGGGTCGTTGGAAACCTATCAAACTCCAAATGTTGCATTCATATAACCTTTACAAAAAATAATATCTTGATGCACGAGGCAATCCAAAAGTCAAGTTTTAATGGCTTGGGTCCCCAAAAGGTAAACTAAACTCCATAAGTTTTTATATTTTTTGTGTGCAGAGCAACTACCAATTGAATGAAAAAGGATTTGTGGATAGTGGATGCTCAAGGCACATGTCTGGAAACATTGCTCACCTCTCAGATTTCAAAGAATTTGATGGAGGATTTGTTACTTTTGGTGGAGGAGCAAATGGAGGAAGAATCACTGGTAAAGGTACTATCAAAACAGATAAACTTGATTTTGAAGATGTATACTTTGTCAAAGAGTTGAAGTTTAACCTTTTTAGTGTCTCACAAATGTGTGACAAAAAGAACTATGTTCTTTTCACTGATTCTGAATGTCTTGTTTTGTCTCCAAATTTTAAGTTGCCTGATGAAAGTCAAGTACTACTTAAAATTCCTAGACAAAACAATATGTACAGTTTTGATATGAAAAACATAGTTCCCAAAGATGGTTTAACTTGTCTAGTTGCAAAGGCTACATCTGAGGAATCAATGTTATGGCATAGGAGGCTTGGTCATGTCAATTTCAAAAATATCAATAAACTTGTAAAAGATAATCTTGTAAGAGATTTGCCTTTAAAAAGGTTTGAGAATGACCAAACTTGTGTTGCCTGTCTTAAAGGCAAGCAACATAGAGCCTCTTGTAAGACCAAGGCCTTTAGTCCCTCTACTAAGCCATTATTTATGCTTCATATGGATCTGTTTGGTCCAACTTTTGTGAGTAGTTTATTGCATAAAAAATACTGCTTGGTAGTAACTGATGATTATAGTAGATTTTCATGGGTTTTCTTTTTAAGAACTAAGGATGAAACTAGTGAGATCCTTAAAAACTTTATCAAAGAGATAGAAAACCTAGTGGATAAGAAAGTTAAGATAATCAGAAGTGATAATGGGACTGAATTTAAAAACCATGTGATGGATGAGTTCTGTAGAGAAAAAGGTATCAAGAGAGAATATAGTGTAGCAAGGACACCTCAACAAAATGGTGTAGCTGAAAGAAAGAATAGGACTCTCATTGAGGCTGCTAGAACAATGTTAGCAGATTCTAAGTTACCTACAACATTTTGGGCAGAAGCAGTTTCTACTGCTTGCTATGTACAAAATAGGGTATTAGTTGTCAAGCCTCATAATAAGACTCCTTATGAACTCTTTAGGGGTATTAAACCAGCTATAGGATTTATGAAGCCATTTGGATGTCATGTTACAATTCTTAATACCTTAGATAAGTTGGGCAAGTTTGATGGCAAAAGTGATGATTAGAACAAGGAAGGTACAGGAAAACTTGCATGTTGGGTTTCTAGAGAATAAACCTATGTT
>BQNB010038321.1:0-10387 GCA_026074375.1 Tanacetum coccineum | reverse complement strand
TTGCAGGGGACGAGGGTCTTACTGCGGGGGTCGAGGGTCTCGGTATGGATGATGAGAGTTATGGTTTAGATGATGAGAGTCATGGTATGGATGATAAGATTCGTAGTTTAGACGACAAGGGTCATAGTGTAAAGAGTGATGGAATTGGTTTAGAGGAGGTGGAGGAGGCTATACCTGGGGGTCAATAGCAGGCAGCTCCAGTTATGGAGACAGCTATGAGCACGCCTTTAGGGCTTAGGTATGGAGCATTGAGGCGCTGAGAGTTAGCGTTAGAGGAGGATCAGGTATATAGTACGTTTGAGGTCGGACAGGGTTCTGGATCTGCACCAGAGTCCGAGAGACCTGAGACGGTGTCGGCATCTAGACAGCCCACACTCCCCACATGGACAGACCTGGAGGACGGTATGGTCTATATTTATGTTCCTGCTTAACCACCATTAGCACCATCTATACAGACACCACCTTCACCTGAGTGGACATCTAGTTTACTTCCCATTTCTCCATCACCTTCTGTTATTCCATCACCCATTTCATCACGTATGATACCGCTGACTATACCATCTCCTGTAGCTACACCCGCTATAACCGAGACTAAGGGATTTTTGACTGAGCTGGGAGCTCAAGTCAAGATGCAGGGGGAATTGATTCATGATTATGCAGTACGATTAGAGGAGCTATCACCTGCTCTGTTTGAGAGGTATGATAGGAATATAGGAGAGTTATTTACCAGGTCGGGGCGGTTAAGGGTGAGATTTTCTCCTAGAGGTACCAATTTAGGAGTCTAGAGTACGAGCAGGAGCGGGTCGCAGTGACATTTGAAGCGATATGGAGACCAGTGTTAGCCCTGGAGTCATGGGCAGGTCAGACGGATACACAGAGAGTAGCTCTGTGACATGTCATCAATGATGTGTAGGGAGAGAACCAGGATTTGCGATTACAACTTGTTGAGGAGTGATGTGCACGATTAGAGTTGGCTGAGGTTGTTGACGGTGTGAGGAGAGGGAAGGAGCCTAAAGGAGATGCGTAGGGTATATGAGGTTTGGATTAGTAGCTGTGTATATCACTAAACCAAGTAGCATCGGTTAGTGTCAGTTATGCTTAGAAAAGTTTCTTTTGTATTATTGGTTATGGCGAATAATTCTAGTTATTAGGTGATTTGTATTTAAATCATTTCATATTAGTGAAGGAAATTTTGTTCGATCTTCGTGGATAGCGGTATTTTAAGTTGTTTCGTGTTAGTTTGAGAGCGCAGTTTTTTCCCGTATGTGAGTACGTTGCGATTGGTTGCTCGTGATAGAGTGGATACCCACTTCCTTATTAGGATGTGGCGTGCAATGTATTTAGTGTATTCTGTAAGCTAAAATGTATTCGGGCTGACCGATTATACCATCTTGTTAGGAGATATAATAGAAAGGTAATAGACCGTGAATGGTCACGGGGAGTATTAGAAAGAGTGCGATGACCAATTGAGGAACCTGGTCATACTTTTGACTGTGTAAGCTTTTGGGAGGTATCTTGACCTACCTAAGTGAAGCAAGATTTAAGACACCCGTTGAGTAGATTGATTTGGAAAAGTTTAAAGCATATAATGATGTGGTTTAAATTTTGGAACGACCTTCCTAGAAGGGTAGAGCCAGGATTGTTTGACCAAGTAACGTCTACTTGGGGCTTTTGAGTAAGTAAGTGTTAATAAGGTAGAATATGAGTCGTGTTATGTAGGACGTATACCCCGTAGGGTTAGTCCCGTTGGTTGAATAACCGGAAAGATTTGGCAATGCCAATTCTGATAGAATTTTCATCACATCGAAGACGAGATCGTATCTTGACACCCGACTGAGATAAAGTTTGGAAAATTATGAATCTAAGAGATAGCATGAGAGGCTATTATAAATTTGTGATTGGATATGGATTGACCATGTAAATGTGTAGAATTTGAAATGTGAAAGACTTAGTCTTTAGAGGGATCGTAAGAAACATCGCTTGAAAAGATTAAATCCTAGTGATTGATGTGATTCTTTGAGGAATGGAATTTCCTATCAGTATTATGAATTGATGATTTGAGTTGAATTTCAGGGCGAAATTCCTTTAAGGGGGTGAGACTATGATAACCGCTAATATTTCCAGGGTTAAGTATTATAAAATATTATAGTTTTGTATTTTGAAGTCTTTCGATCTTGTTAGTTTTCCTAATGAAAAATGAAAAGTTGACTTCTGTTGGCTATTTTGCGTAAAAGCGGTTTTGGTTTAACCAGGAGTTTGATGAAGTTTTGAGTTCGTAAATGAATCACTTTTGATTCGTTTTACTGTTTTAAAGTGGTTTTGAGGTTTTCAGTGCTTTCCGGGAAGCTTTCCTGCGTTTAGCTAAAAATCATCACGCAGCGCGTACCGGCATGACAGTTTATTCAAGTGTGGAGATTTATTGAAGTTGGGGATGTGTTAATGGGTTTATTTATTTAATAAATTCATAATAATGAAATAACATTGAATTAAATCGTAAATTGTAAGTGTGAGATTTGGAAAGTTATCAGAAAAACGGTTGTGTTCGTGAGATTCAGTAAAAGACTGTAACAGTCGTAAAAAGGTGAATTTTTAAGTGAATATAAGTTGTCAAGCCATATTTTGTGATTTTGAAGTGTTTTTAAAAGGATGAGCAAGGTTCGGTTGAGTTTTGTCAAAAAATCATGTTTCCGGTCCAGAGTCAGCCGATAACGGCTCAAAACGGATTTTTGTAGCAATTTAATATGATAGGTGTCGTATGACTAACCTAGGTTTAGGGATAAACAATTTTAAAAATAATGAGAATGATAAATAAGTTTGGATGACGTTTTAAAGAGACAAAAGTTGAGTTTTTATGTGATCCCGATACAAAAAGGAAGACCCGAGGCCTCCTAGGATGCTTGGACGCCTAAAAGGGATAAAAAGAGACAAGAAGGCTAAAATCTTGCTAGTATGTTCCCTTGGTACACATATATTCCTCCACTCTAACAAATTTTTCATTCTTCTCTCATTTTTAAATAACAAAAAAAATGGTATCTCTCCCTCTCTCTCTCTCTACAAACTAAACGAGCCACGAAGAAGAAAAAGAAAACAAGATATTTGACGACTCTCATCAGAACACGGGTTAAGAATATATTATTGGGTTGGTAGCTAGTAGTTTCGGGTTGTAGAAACAATGTTTTGAGTTTTATTCGCGATTCACGACCGAACCAAACTCGTCAAACAAGTAAGTTTTTCAAAAACTTTGATTTAAAGTTGTCCTTTTATGATTATGGTAATGTCTAGACACTAGTTGTACAAGTTGATCGTCAAAAAGGTCGAAACTTGAAAACAAAAATGTAAAAAGGGGGTGTTTGTGCGTCGGCTTAAAGAGAAAGGAAAGAAAGGATTTTTGAGTTTAAATAAAATGGTTGTTGTGGTAATTTTATATTTTATAAAAGTGCTAAAAAGGGCTTATTTTGAGGTTTTGCTTATTCAATAAGCTAGGTTATAGCTTATTTGGATTTACTTGAATTCGGCTTGGGCTTAGCCCAAAGAGGGGTCCGTGTGGTTGGCTATATGTCCGATCCGCCAAGGTGGGCCTTCGGCCACATGGTAATAGTGGGATGATATTGGATTTGGTTTTTGGTAATTGTATATTATTTTGTTATAGTGATGGTTTTGGTTTCGGCTATTTTTGAGCTTAATGAAATTTCAGCTTATATTATAAGCTTATAGCTTTATTGATTTCAAGCATATTTTATAAGCATATACATATTGTTTTTCGGCATATACTAAAAAGCTATGGCTATTATTTTGGTATCGGCTTATATTAAAAAGCTTATGGCTTATTATTTGGTTATCGGCTTATATATAATATTATGAGCTTATAGCTTATTGTTTCGGCTTTATGATGCCACGAATATGGGATTTCAACTTATATTTATTACGGCTTAATGGGCTTAAAGTCCATTGGGCTTTGGATTATATTTTTGGACTTATGAAAAGAGGTATGGACTAAGTTTTGCTATCGGGCTAAGTATTTAAGACCATAAAGGGCCATAAGACCCAATAACAAGTAAATGAATTTGTGGACTTTATAAATGGACTAAAGGAATTGTGTTGGATTAAGAGAGATTTTGTTGGACTTGTCGGATGTAAAGGGGTTATTTTGCTACGATTTGATAAAATGTGTTGAAGGAATTGATATTGTGTTTATTGAAAAACGTCGGGTTTGTGAAAAGCGTTTTGGTTTAAGTTTAAGACCTTGGAAAAAGTCATAAAGACAACGGGTCATGCCGAATTTTTAAGAAAACAATACATTAGTAACTTTGCTTAGAAAGAGGAAGGGGGTATTTTATTAAAAAAATTTTCCAAGAATTTTGATCAATAAAGAGTTATTTTACTTGAAATTTAATACATACCGAAAGAGTAAATTATTCGAAACCTTTTCCTTAAACATTTAATATTTATAATCGTTGTGTCGATTTTATTTGAGAAAATGAAGGATAATTCTTATGGAAGGTTTAGTGTCGAGGTAAAAACTATGGGTCATGGACATATTTAATGACGAGACGTTGTACCTTGTTAGCCCGATAATAAGACAAAAATAATAATAAAATATTGTTATTTTATTTAAATTATCAAGTATTTATGTATATATATATAAAGTATGATATGATAGTATATATATATATATATATAAATTAATATATATAGTATGCGTATCGATTACTGCAATAAGGATTATTTATCTTCGCTTTTGCGCTCTTCCACATTTCTTTCGTTCAGTATTTCGTGGAGTATTTTGGTGATGTAATTCAAAAAAAAATACGGTTTGAGGTGTTTTGAGTTGTATTGTATAGAATTCGCACATTGCCCAAGTGTTTGTCGAGTCGTTTTCGTGCTAATTACCACACATCCATTGCACACAATCCCCGAACAATGCGTAAAATCGAGAATGCAACATAATGATCAATCATAACACAATACAAAATAGAGAAAACTACATTGCATAAACTCCAAGTGCTATGAGACTATCGAACCTCCGAACAAACACAGTGCTGTCCCAAAACGCAACTAAAAATCCACAATCTCTTACAATTATTCCAATGCCCTCACAGGAGACCATAATCTAAACTTAATCCAAAACATCCAAAAACTAGAATCAAAACAACAAACAAGCAAGACTTCAAACGAAATTCCACTCGGGATACTTCTAAGTCTGCTATCAATCACCAAACTACTCTTCTTTCACTTCACCTAAAAATGATACTCGAAAATGTCAACAATAATGTTGGTGAGCTCGTAGGTTTGACCTTAAACCCAAAAGTTGTGCCAATATTTCAACAGTGGACAATAGTGCTATATGACAGTGAATATATGCAAACAACCTTAGCATCACCGCTAATCAATAACCATATGTCACTTACGCACCTAAAGGGCCTACCAGCTGGAGCACTAAAATTAGGGCAGGACCACACACAAACCTGGGTAGGCGTACCCATCCGCTCCAATAATCACACAAATACTGGGTAGGCGTACCCATCCGATCCAATAATCTCACAAACACTAGGTAGGCCGTTACCGACATCGATTCCAAACAATCATGCATCACATAATATCCACATAGCAGTCATAAGCACGTAACTTGTCCCAAAAACAAAACCACATTTCGCACAGATCAATTCAAAATATTTCAAAACACATTTGAGTATCATTTTCCCCCAACGGAAAAACAGTAAAAAGTGAGGCTACGAGAACTCACCTCAAGCAAGTCTTTAGCAACCAAATCTCAATCACACAAGCAAATGCAACGACGCCCGCACACGACCTAGTCCAGTTAATGTCCCAATTTAATCATCCAATTCCAAAACAATCTTCACGTTTGATGCATAGAGTTTAGACGCGTTGTACAATTACCCAAAATAATTTAGTGGTGTGATGGTTGACGACTTAACTCCACAATCATATCACCAATCCCATTCCCCGATAATACATACTTATACTATGTACGTAAAAAGATAAAGTAATATAAAAATATTTATAATTAATTACTTTTTAAATAATATCTCGACAAGTCCAATCAGTACCCCTATGTCACTTCAAATAATCAATTCATGCGGTTGAAAATGAAACGATTAACTCATATCAAACACTTTAGAGAAGTTTCGAGAAAATTATATTTTTCGTCTTTTAGTGAATTTATTAAATAAATAAAATAAAATAATTAAATTTTTTTTATTTTATTATTTAAAATCAAAAATCATGTTTTTAAGAAATTTTCTAAGTATAAACTTTTTACGAAATTTCGACATGACTCGTACGTTTATACAATGTTTTCCAAGGTTTCAAACCTTATTTTCAACATTTTTCACAAATTCGACACTTTTCGACAAAATTCCAAAATCTCAATCGTTAACGCTTACCAACACGTTTTTCCTAAAATATCGTTCAATATCACTTCGTAAATACATTTCCACTTTCAAAAGTCCATCAAAATTCTCATAACTACTACATATCGCTTATTGGGCCTTAAGGCCCAACAAGGGTCCATTAGGACATATATAAGTCCAAAATACTATTTAAGTCTAAAACTAAGGTCCATTTACATATATAAGTATATACTTATATGTAGAAATAGTTTGGACCACAATAAGCCCTCCCATTAGCCCACTCAAATAGACCATATATGGGGCCGTGAGTCCATAAACTCCAAAATACGTATATTAAGCTTTAAAATAAGCTATTAAGCTACGTATCGCTTTTGGTTACTACCATAAGCCTCAAAAATAGTCCACAACATACGCCATAACACAAAAATAATCAAAATCACTTTCCTAGTGATTTTGGGAATCTACACGTGGCATATAAGCCTAAATAAGCCAAGAAATAGCTTAAAAATAACCGATAACCATACAACTACTATCAAAATAAGCATTCTAGTAATCATATATTATACAATCATCATAACCACAACAACAAAACAACAAAACCCTCTTTTCATCTTATCTATTCACGAACCAAACACCACCCTTTTTTATTCATTTCGCTTTTAAAAATCGATTTTCACATTGATCAACTTGTACAACTAACATATATGCAACAAAATAAACCCAAAGGGACAAACGAAATTTAAATTTGAAAACTTACAAGAAAATCTTCAAATTTGTAGATTTCGACACGAACCGGACAACCCAAACGTTGTTTAAATGAATAACCAAACACTAGAATCAACCCCAAATATTTATGTCTTCATGTTTTCTTGATCAAACTTCAAAAATTATAAGAGTGTGTGTATTGTAGGTGCAGACGAACACAAGAGAGAAGGGAGAGGATATTTTTTTGATTTTGAAAATGAACTATGTGTAAAAATGAGGATAAAGAAAGCATCTTATGTACAATTTGGACAAGGTTAGCTAAAATTAAGCCACCTTGTCTCTCGAGTCATCTTTTTGACCATCCCACCATGGTACACCATATGGGTCTACGGCTTTTATTTTTTTCTGTGTTGGGATCACTTAAAAACTCATAAAACTCAACCGTAAAATTTACCCCAAAGTTAATTAGCATTTTTATTCACTTTAAAAATACTTTTCTATTAACCTAGAGTATTTACACGATATATTTTTACTTTATACCCTTCAAAACTCATTTGGACATTAACGGACGTATCAGACTCGTTTTTCGGCATTTCTCAAAATTCACGGGTCAAACCACCCAGAATACACATAACACAATAATACCTTCCAAAAGGGATTATTAATCACAATAAACCACAATTCATCACATATCTCATAAAATCACCACCATCAGCACGGTACAAAAATATGAATAAACTGGCAAAAGTCAAATAGTCAAAGGACTATAAATGAAATATTCAGAACACAAAAAGGGCAAAGGTTACAACCATAATATGAGATAAAGTTTTGATAACGAGATAAAGTCTTGGTAATAAGACGATGATTTTTGTAGTAAGTTATCGGTGTGAGATAACGAGTTTGGAATGATATGAATTTGAAATGGGATTTTGGGATGAAAATTAGGATTTTGCGTGAGTAAAGATGAACACTTGTACAATAAGATAATTTTGTACGAGTATTAATAAAGTGAGTACATATTAGGTTGTTGCTAGGTACATTGTGCGCTTGCGTAGAGATTGATTGTATTCTGCCTTATTTGAGATTGTGCGGTTGCTTTTGATTGCTGATTGAGGTGAGTTCTCGTAGCCCCATTTTTATTAGTTTTTCCGTTGGGGGAAAATGATACTTAAATGTGTTTTGAAATGTTTTGAATTTGATGTTGTACGAAAAGTGTTTTTGTTTTTGGGACAAGTTATGTGCTTATGATTGCTATGTGAATATTATGTGTTGTATGATTGTTTGGAGCGGATGGGTACGCCTACTTAGGTTTGTGTGTGGTCCTGCCCTAATTTTAGTGGTCCAGCTGGTAGGCCCTTTAGGTGCGTAAGTGACATAAGTGTAATTGATTAGAAGCGTGATGCTAAGGTCGCTTGCATTTATATTCACTGTCAGATATAGCAAACTATTGTCCACTGTTGAAATATTGCACAACTTTTGGGTTTAAGGTCAAACCTATGAGCTCACCAACATTATTGTTGACGTTTTTGAGTATCATTATTAGGTGTGTCAAATCAAAAGGGAGTGAATGTGTATTTGGAAGAAAAAGATGTAACCCAAGAGGGAACTAGTGAGATGATTTTTGGATTATTCAATTTTGGCCAAGGCTAAACTCTAAAAGATTCATGTAAACCTAAGTTTTATATGTAAATTGTAAAGTGTATGATCTTTTATCTTGTGGATGAATGGTTATCTATCTGCATTCATCCTCCGTGTTTCATCAGCCACTCTAGAGACGGGTGTGACAATTTACTACTTGGTATTCTTTCTAATGCTTCTTCTTCCACCAACATCATTCTATCAACAATGGTCATAATTTGTGAGGAGGAGGACTTTCATTAGTGTCACGTTGATAATTTTTTCGACTTCATTGTATGTTTATTTGAATACTATATAAGCTTTACATTGTTGAGAATATCCTAGAAAAACTCCTTCATATGACTTTGGGTCAAACTTGTTATATACGTCATTAGTATTCAAAATGAACAGCTTTCTTCCAAATACTTTAAAATATCTAAATTAGGTTTTCTTAGCCTCTAAAATTATTTCATAAGGGGTTATTCTATTATTGGTCGAATTAATATTTTTATTTCGTAGGTAAGATTGACGTAATCAACGACATACTCCCATAACATTATGGATTGTTCATTAAGCAAAGTCCTAGACATCTCTTGTAAGGTCCTATTTTTTCTTTCTACTATCCCATTTGATTGTGGAGTACGTAGAGCCGAGAAGTTATGAGTAATGCCTTGTGCATCACAATAAGCTCCTAATTTTACTTCATTATCAAATTCCCGACCATGATCCGTTCTAATAGCTATTATAGAACTACCTAATTGGTTTTGAATTTTCCTACTTAATATTTCAAATTTCTCAAAAGCTTCATTTTTAGTCTTTAGAAATCTAGTCCATGTATACCTAGAATAATCATCTACTACAACTAAGGTGTATAGATTACCTCCATAGCTTTTAATTGTCGATGGACCAAATAAGTCCACATGTAATAATTCTAAACATCTTTTAGTGGAAACCATATTTTTAGCTTTATGACTTGCATGAGCTTGCTTCCCAATTTTACAAGCATCATAAAAATGTTGATTATATTTTAGCTTAGGTAAGTTTCTAACTAATTCTTTAGATGACAATGATTGAATTAAACGCATATTTGCATGACCAAGTCTTCTATGCCATAAGGTAGAATTATCCACTCCCGTGGCGAGACATAATTTGTCTTGAGACTTATTTCCTAATTTCATTACGTATAAACCATTCTTCCTAATCCCGTTTCCTATGGTTTTACCATCTTTAATTATTTCACTACCTTCTTCTGTGATTAAGACTTGACACTTATTGTCACAAATTTGACCGACACTAAGTAAGTTAAAAGATATGTTATCTACGTGTTCTATATTAGATATAGTAAGAGAGTCATTAGAGATTGTACCTGATGACGTACCCCCCTCTCCGGCTCGAAGGTCTCCCCTTCGAGCTCGAATGGGATCCTCTCCCTAATTACACTATAAGATCCTCGAATAGTTTCGAGTGGCGTAAAATCATCTTCGGGATGATTACCAGTATGGGAATCCGCCACGCGAAGGCCTACACTCTTCGCGTGAGGTCTTCGACGAAACTAGGGCAAAGGTCTGGCTAAGTCAAAACCCATGTTCTCCCTCCCTGCCAAGGCTTTCCCGTCAAGGTAGAGATCGTGGTACACAGTTTCTGCAATCACCCCTTAAATCGTAGGACACCTACACGTTCACCGGTTTTTGTGC
>BQNB010038320.1:5343-48837 GCA_026074375.1 Tanacetum coccineum | reverse complement strand
AAATTTATGATGACTAGATAATCCAAACTGCTTAAAAAATCAAATTCGATCAAACCGAATTTGATTACCGAAACTTGTAAATTTTGAGAAAATTTGTTTTTCAACACTTCAAATCACGATAAAACCGTGAAATGAATGTATATGATGACCGTGAAATCTTATTACCGAGTTTTAACGTAGTAAACTCCTTATTTCACAAATTCGATAGAACCGAATTTGTGAAATTTCTAAACTCGATCAAACCGAGTTTGAAACTATAATCCTAATATACGAATTTCGATTGAACCGAAAGATCGTATATACCTATTACAAGATTTTCTGACTAAAGTACTCTACTAATACTACTGAATTTGCTACAATTACAAAAAAAACTCTTCCGAGAATGAACAACTACTTCCGAGAACCAAAATCACACTTCCGAGAACAAATAAACCACTTCCGAGAACTCGATAACGTCCAATAACTCGAAATCACAGCCAAAAGTAATCTCGAAACCTCAAAAACATCAACCGAATTCTCCGAGCTTCATTACTTACTTCTCGGACGAACAAAAAGTCTCACAAATCGAACACTCTACTTCTCTAATGGCGATTGATACCACATGATAGGTCACATAATCTTGAATCAATCATATCAACATGTAAGAATAGAGAGAATTGTAGGGGAGGGCAAGTAAAGGAAATTCAAAATGATATTAATGGAGGGAAAACTATAATAGTTGGTTACAAGAGCATCACCCTCTAATGAAGATTAGAGGGGTATTTATAGCTAATGGAAGGAGGCTTTCCTTCCTTATTTTCCTAACTTTACAATACTAGTCCCTAGACTTTGGTTATTATGCTATTTCCTTCTTTAAGCATAATAAACCTTATTACAAACTATATTATTCTAAACAAAATAAAGTCTAATAACAAAATATAATAAAACCACATAATCGACACTTTTTATGAACCTAACAATCTCCCCCTAAGGGTCGATTATTCTGGGCGTTCCCTCCTTGGTCCAAGTGGTCTTCCATTAACATACATCTCCCATCTTCTCATTTGATTTTGATACTTCAGTCTTACTTCAATTTCTTCTTCAAACAACTTAAGATACTCCACTTCATCACTTGTAAGTTCTTTTTGCACATAGCCATACTTGACATCATTATTGTAACTCTTTAATCCTTCAAGCACTCTCATCAGTGTTGCATCACAAAACTTATGAATCTCAGAATGTCTCATCACCCTTTTCTCTTTCTTGCTATTCTTGTAAATGATTCCATGCACGGGCTCATAAACAATAGAAAACACTTCATACTCTTCAATTCCTGGAAAAGTCATTATTGGTGCAGTGAGATTGACCTTTTGTTGATAGCTTTCGATTCCAAGTTGAAAGTCGTGCACTCTTTCCCATATCACTGAACTTCTGATGAATACTGATAAAGACCATAGCAATCCTGTATCAGCATAATTCGTTACCTTTCCATTTATGATCAGCAAATATATGTCTTCAATATCATTCGTATTGAGATTCTTGTAATCTGGCTCGGTAATTGACACTATGCAGTAATTAGCTCTTCTTGCCACTATCTTTGTGATAAACTTATGTTCATGACCCAATTCCCAGTATGTCTTGATAACTTGAACAATCTTTGAATTCGAATAAATCTCTTCCTTCGGTCTTCCAGGCTCTTTCTGTTTCTTTATGTAGAATATCTTTGCATGAGGATTCTTCCAGTGTTCAACACCATATCTTGCATAAGGATTAAACTTCTTTACACACTTATTAACCCATCTGGAAGTTCGTTCTTCAATATCGTCATCATTGAAGATAACTACAGGAAACTTATAAAGTGACAAAACTATCTTTTCGGGTCCTGAATTTCCTTTCTTCAAATACAACAGATCTTGATTTATTAGAGATAGTGCTGGAGCATCAGGATTTCTTTGACAACTAAGAACAAGAGGTGTTGCCTTTCTTAGACATGGAGAGTCAAGAATTTCCTTTCTACTTTCCCAAACAATATCACTTTGCAAGAAATTCTTCATCTGATCAATGTGATACTGATGTTCATCTCTTAAAGTGCATCTTTGTCTTATCATCTCATCCACCATCTTTTTTAGCTTAGCTTCATCAATTGTTAGTGATATTTCTTCCATAATGTCTTGTGATACTTGCTTTGTTGGTATCTCATCATCATTAGAAGCATAAGAATCAGTCCAAAAATCAAAATCATCATCATGTTCTTGATTACCTGAAGTTGAAAGACCTGGTTCCTCTTCATTAACTTGTCCAGACGATGACTCTCCAGATACATAAGCTTCATACTCCGATGTCTTTTACCTCTTTGCACTATTGTCCCCCTCAGGATGATCATCATCATGAGGATCTTCCTGATCTCTTAGGCGAATGGCAGAAGGTCTCCATGTAGTTTGTGGTACATGAGTTCTCTCAAACATCATCTGGAGAGCCAACTATATTGCTATATCTTGTTGTTGCATTTGAGGATCAGCCTTCATAGCTAAATACAGTTGATATTGTTGTTTTGGAACGAAATAACAAATGTCTTGAAAGGAAACAATTCATATATCAAAACTAAGATCTCTAGGGTAAGTCCACACTCAGCACTCATAGCCTGAAAGCAACCCCAGCTCCTAGCTTAGATACCTGCCGCAGGAAAAGGAAGTGCGGCTGAGCTTACAAAGCCCAGTGAACAGATATATATAATCGAATGCAAAAGATAACGGAAATCAAAGGATATGATACAAGGTACAAAGGATATCATAATACATGATCAAAGGGATACAAATATAAGGTAAGACAAATCAGAATATCAAATCATAGGGTAAGGTAAGATGAATCAGAGAATCAAATTAGGTTAAGTTCAATCACCAAGCCCAAACAAATCATATCAAAGTGACCATGGAGTCATGAGCTCCAAAGTCTGTTGTGAAAGACGTGGATTGCACCCAATCATCAGTCACCAAATATCCAAATATCATAATGTCATAATCCATCGAATACAAAACAAATCTAGGATGCATCCATACGCCCCTTAAACAAATAATAGTCTTCATAATGCGCATATAATATCAAATGGGGGACGGCGTGAGAAATCACTCACTCACACATGAGTCATGCCAAAGGTGCATCAATGACACGGCCATGTTACCTTCATGGCTAGGAAACAAATAGTGGCTTGGGTCTCAAACTGAAGGGTTCAAAGCAAAGTCATATCAAAGTTCATTTCAAAGGGATCATAGCAAAGGTTCAATATCAAAGGTTCAAATATCAAAGGTTCAAATATCAAAGGGATCATAGCAAAGGTTCAATATCAAAGGTTGCATAGCAGGGTTCAAAAGGGAACATAATAACAGATCATATAAGAAAGCCAAAATACAAGGCTCAGAGCAAATGTGGCAAATCACATAAGTAATCTAACGATAAGGTCAGAATATCTGTACCAATAACGGAACGAACGAAGCAACGCATAAATCATAATAATGGTGAGAGGTGTAGGTATTAAGAATATCCGTACCTTATTCCGAAGCAAAGCAATAATCAAAGAAAACACCACAGGAATATCACAATCACTCCCTCTTGACCGAACCTAAAGAAATGATGAATTCGAATTACAAACCATTCATTTAAGTTATACTTTCTATTTTTAGAAACTTTCCATTTTTAGTAACTTTCCATTTTTAGTAACTTTCCAAAATTAGTAATATTCATCATTTGAGATTCTATTAAGTATTTTGAATAGTTTAGGGACTTAATATGCCAACCTTACAAGTTTAGGGTTAAATATGACAACTTTCCATATTTTAGGGTTTAATATGCAAAATCAACAATTTTCAAGGTTAAAAGGGTAAATATCAAAGTTTCACATTTTATTCAGATTATACCTTCCATTTTCTGTATTTACAAGTCAAACCCTTAATTTTACATAATTTACATATTTAGCCCTTTTGGTTTATTAATTAATTAAACATTATCTTTAATTATCCATAATTACAAAACAGACTTATAGATTCATATATGACAAAATCTACTTTATACTATTAATATACTAACCAAACTTATACTTTTCAGAATTTACCAATTTCAGTCTCTAGTTTTATTAATTAATTTCTAATTACTTATTATATGTAATTAACCATTTTAATCCAAAATAATATCAATATGACATTTTATACCCCCCAACTTATTTTATACAGAATATATTAAATATAATAACATGTCTAAAACAGACCCCATAGTTTCAGAAATTACAAATCACCCCCTTATACTTTTAAATCACAATTCGGCTAACTAATTAATTCACAAAACCCTAATTTAATTTTTTCCAATCACAAACATAATTATTATTCAATCATTGGCATTAAATTCACCTGGAAAAAATAGCAAAACCCTAACCCTAATTTATTTTATCATTTTTCTTTCCTTTTTCCTTTTATTCGAGAATCGGCAAACCAAGAAAAATCCCCAATAATTATTTGAATCCGTCCTAAATTTTTACAACAATTTATCTGAGTCATATATGATATAAACAACCTTAGAAAAATATAAAATCAATTGTAAAAATAATTTTTATGCCGATTTCATAATTAACTAAAAATTAGGGTTTCTAATATGTTTTAATTATTTCGAGCAATATAAAATGCATGAACATTTTTCCCATGCATAGATCGAATTAATATGATGAAAAGTGAGTTATAAAAATACCTTTGATGATCCTTGATAATTTTATGAATTTATAGAATTCGGTTGCTTATTCGAACCCAAAACCAATACCAAAATCGAACAAAGCCTTATAAAATCTTCCCACTATTTTTCCCACAATCCTTGACCTTCAAATCACCTTAGAAAAATAGCCCAAGCCCTGGAAAAATTCTTTATGCCGCCTCTTTTATTTCTTTAGGGTTTCGGGATTTTTGTTTTTATGATTTAGCAAATGAAAAGTATAAAAGATATACTTAGAACATTTTTGGCCGAGTTTTAGGGCTTACAAAATGAGTTTAAATCAGATTATAAGACTTGCCAATTTATTTTGTATTTATCCTATTTTATTTTAGCGTTAATTTGTATTTATCATATAATAATTAAAGTATACATGTTTTCGGCAATAAATAAATGTATACATAATATTAAATATTTTTCGTGTATAACATAAAGTATTTTAATCTTACAAAAATTTCATAATTGCCATATTTTGTATTTTCATAATTTCTATAAGTAAAATGAAATTTATTTAAGCTTTTATGGATTTTCTTGAATTAGGGGTATTTTGGTAATTTTATACTTGTTGAGATTTTTAGGTTTTACAACACCAAACACACTCTCGGAATCATTCCTAGCGCCGAGTAAGAAGCCGACAACGTAACGATTGTAATTTCGCTTGCCAAACGGATGTTGTCGGCTTCTGGACATGTCGCTAGAATTGCTCGATAGAGTTGAGTATTTATGCCGGTAACCTGGATTTGGAACTATAATGTCAAACATTGCAAAATTGGCTTCACCAGGTTGTGAAACTGTTTGGCTCAAGTAGGAGCTTCAGGTGTATATCTATCACAGATGCATACCAAACAAGCAACCAAGCCAAGTCATAGAATGCTCATATTCATCATCGCCATTTGATAATAACATGTATTTAGTATTAGACATCTCCGACGACCATTCCTACACTTATGTAGGCAGATATGTTACCTGGTGCCTATATAGGTAGCCAGCGAAGAAATGAAACAGATTTAAGGAAAAAAGAGAAAAAGAAAAACCCAATAGGCCCACTTCAAACAACCCAAGTAAGCAGCCCTACGTAAGTTATGAAACCTTTTGGCTCAGATAAGAGCTTCACAAGTCTATCACAGGTGCATACCAAAGAGGCAACATAACCAACGGCTACATACCAAACAGGTAGCCTAGCTAACTAATAGACCACTCCTACTCATCATCGCCCTTTGACAGTAATAGTTAGCCTTTTGGGTTATCTTTTTTTCTTTTTTCTTCTTAAAGTCGTTTTGTTTCTTTTCTTATACACCAATCACTCTAAGCTACTCAAGTACCATCATAACGCATGATACACTGATGATTCTATACTTATTCAGTAACCTTCAAAGATCATAAACAAAGAAAATGTCATCAAATATCACGTACAGAGCCCAAAAACAGAATAATTAGAAAGCACAGTGTAACATCCGACTACATGATAAGGGTTTTATCACTCTCACATATGCTAAATTAGAAGCGATCTTCTATATGAGAACACGCGTGAGATCGCAAAACCCTTACCGCATTCTGATGACCATTCCTACATCTACATTTATAATCAATATCACCAACATTTATATACCCCAAACAGATGGTCAGTCACTTTTAGGAATGACATTGTAATAGATGGTCAGCAGCCCAACATTTATATACTCCTTCAGGTTATGAAAGCTTTTGGCTCAGGACGGAGCTTCATAGGTCTATCACAGCTACATACCAAATAGGTAGTCTAGCCAATTAATAGACCGCTCATAATCATCATTGCCCTTTGACAGTAATAGCCAATTAAAAAAGGTCAAAGCAAGCGTACAGTAAAAGTGACTGACATCTGTTGTCAACAGATGGTCAACAACCTAACATTTATATACCCCAAGCATGTTGTATATCTAAAGCGATACCAACTGACAATCTTACAATGTCATTCCATGAATCCGGTGCATTACCAAAGAACCGACCTGAAGGTCTATCACGGCTACATACCAAATACGTAGCCTAGCCAAGTAATAGGCCACTGATACTGAGTTACTGTCCCATATTATCCACAAGATCAACAACAAAAACAGGGACAACACGAGAAGCAAAAACACTACCTGCAAATTATTCGTAAGCGTAAGAAATAGATAATATAAAAAACATTAAAGAAGCATACAGAAAAAGCGACTGACCTGTGTTGTCAACAGATAATATACAACCCGTAAAGGCTCAGACAGATTATAAATAGAAAAAGCGGATGCATCCGCCATGGCTGCAAACCTAAGAGTTCGCCCTGCCAAGATACGAACGATTACAACCCTAACTGAACCTGTTTAAATTCATCATCGCCATTTATAATCAATATCACCAATACTATATACACACACTCATCCAACGGCCCCGTATCACACACAACTGATACGTGTTCTAGTATGGAACATAATATACAAAAGAAGAAAACAAACAACCTAATAGGCCCAGTCCTAACGACCCAAGTCAACAGCCTAACACAAAAGGTGGCCTGGACTGCCATATTTTGTCGCCATTCGTTTCCATCTTAGATACGGGTCAAATACATCTCAACAGTATTAATGTGACACTCTCGACGAACCATAACTACTCTAGGCAGTTGTTCCAGAACATCAAAAACAACAAAATATGTTATTTTTCACAATCTCGACTAACTTCCTAGAGTATTTCTTAATGTTTAAGAATGCACTGCCAACAAATTAATTGACATCAATTTTCTATCCCATTCTGAGGACCATTTCTACACCGACAGGTACAAAAATTGGCAAAAGAATTATGAAAAGCGACAATATAGGTAGCCAAAAAAGAAATGAAATAGCTTTTAAGGAAAAAACAGAAATGGAAAAAACCAAACAGGCCCAATCCTGACAATTCAAATATTTGATACATCTGAGCGTTTAAACTCAAAAATTCGGATTTGCAAACATAATGTCAGGCACGACGAAATTGGTTCCATTAGGTCACCAAACCACTTACCTCAAATAAGAGCTTCAAGTAAAAAATGGGTCCATCAGATTGTGATACTATTTGGCTCAGATAGAACCGTATGGTCAAGGACTATTACGGCTGCATACCAAACAGGTAGCCTAGCCAAGTAATAGACCGCTCATACTCATCATCATTTCCATTTAACAGTAAAAGTCTATCACAGCTGCATACCAAACAGGTAGCCTAAACAAATAATAGACCACTCATACTCATCATCATTGCCATTTAACAGTAAAGGTCTGTCATGGCTACATACCAAACAGGAAGCTTAGCCAATAGACCGCTCATACTCATGGTCATCATCCAAAAGCAACCCTCATTTAATATCAGACATGCGTATGAGGATGTATTCAATTAGTATATACTTACAGATAAAGCAAAACAACCATGGTATCCAGCCGCACCAAAATTAGACATAATCGTCTATAAGGCTAAGACATATTACAAACTGAAAAGGCGGATGCATCTGCCATCATCGTTATCGTTCAATAGCCAAAGTGACATTCGACTACCCCGTTTCCAAAATCAAAAATAATCAGACAAAAGAGAATGAAACAATGTCATGGCTGTAAACACCCGTTGCATTTGTTTAAATACCTTTCGCGTTGTCAAGCTAAGATACGGGTCACAATTTTGTCACTCCATTAATCTCAAGAGGATTAATCTTACACTTTCAACTAACTATAATCACTATAGGCAGTTATCCAAGAACATAAAAAACAACAATACATGTTCTTTTCCACAATCTCGAACAACTTCCCAGAGTATTTCAGGATGAATTATAATCAATATCACCAACATTTATATATCCCAAACAACACCATGGCTGCAAACATCATTTCATTGGATGTTAAACAAAATTCTAAAATAACTCTATATACTAAAGATGTAAACGAAAAGCGATAAAATAAAGCATGATGAACCACCACCTTAAGCCCACATATAAGGTATTCCAACATCAGAAGCAATTGAACGACAAGGGATCAAACAACGCCATGGCTGCAAACACCGGTTGCATTCGTTTAAATACCTTTCGGGTTGCCAAGCCAAGATACATGTCAAATATCACCCAGTTGCCGATCACTATTAAAACGTGCAAGACAATAATTTTATCACTCCACCAACCTGAAAAAACCTCCTGCAGTATAAAAACACCAAACCCATGAATTAATCCATATCAATTTTTAACCCGACACTAAAATCTCAAGCTATTAAAATGCTCAAGACAGAATAATTTTGTCACTCCACTAACCTGAAACAACCTCCTACAGTATAAAAACACCAAACCCATGAATTAATCCATATCAATTTTTAACCTGACACTAAGATCTCAAGAGTCCCTAAACACTTAAAAAAAAACAAAAAAACAGATAAAGAATAAGAATTAACCTCGTATATGCAATCGAGATCGACCAACACACCGCGCGACTCAATTATCATCCATAAAATTAACACCGACAGAGTCCACGCTTAACACAATAACCCACTAAATTAGAAACCCACACCGCTAATCAGTTGAAATAGAACCAAAATGGCTTCAAGATTAGATCGTGTGTATCTAGTTATGTTGGTTGGTAAAGATAACCCAAGTGTCTAAGACTAAAGAACACGTATCACACCCAACTGATACGTGTTATAGTATGGAACAAAATAAACAAAAAAAGAAAACAAAAAACTCAATAAGCTCAGTCCTAACAACCGAAGTCAACAACCTAACAAAAAAGGTGGCTTGGCCTGCCCTATTTTGTCGCTATTCGTTTCCATCTTTAGTATAAAGAGTAATAACTAGTAGAGAAAACTTCTTAGTTTGATTCATCTACCAAAATGCTTTAAAAATGCTCAAACTAGTTTTCATATATTCAAAAGCTTGCTTATGATCTTTATTTTTACATGTAGTCCGTGACTGGTTTTGCTTGTTATAGATAGCATCAATGTAGAAAATTACAATATATCAAGACTAACACTATCAAATCTTAATTTGATAGATCAAAACACAATCACTGATCTTAATCAGAAACAAATAAAATCCACAATAGCTAATGTTGGGAATTATGCATTCCTGACTTAGTACCGTTAGTTATATTAGTTAGTACCGCTAGTTGTAATTTGTACTGACAGTACAAAATGTTAGTACTAATCAGATAGTTAGTACCGTTAGTATAAAATAGTTAGTACCGTTTATGAGATATGCATGAGATATCTTAGGAAAGGATATGCATGATCTTTATACGCGTTTTGTAAAGCCCATTAGCGTTTTCTTAGTCTATAAAAGGAACCCTAGGCATAGTTAGTAGATATAGTTCTACACAGATCAATAAAGATCTATTAGCAATCATAGTCATTGTAATCTGTAACCTAGGCAGATTCAAGTGATAATATAAAGTTCTTTTGTGATTCTTAATATTGTTCATCTTAGCATTATTGATTAGTTTCCGCATAATCAATAGTGTTCAAATCAGTGTTTCATTATTGTTGCTTTAGAATTATCTAAAGGAACAAACCCTTTACAAGCTAAAGGTTAAGATCTATTCAGTAAACGATCCAACAAGTGTTATCAGAGCTTGTGTAGAAACTCTGAATAAGAAGGACTCAATTGTAAGATGGCAGAACAAGACATTCCTCCACCCACTATCACAGCAATGAAAATCCCTATCATCAGGAAGGGAGAATATGATATTTGGAGCACGAGAATGCGACAATATATCTGTCACACAGACCATAACCTATGAGATGTTATTGTCAATAGAGATCTAGAAGAAGAGCCTGCACAAACTGGAGAAACATCTGCTCCTCCTGCTCCTAAGACTGCCAAACAATTGGCTGC
Organism: Tanacetum coccineum; assembly: GCA_026074375.1. Taxonomy (NCBI): domain Eukaryota; kingdom Viridiplantae; phylum Streptophyta; class Magnoliopsida; order Asterales; family Asteraceae; genus Tanacetum; species Tanacetum coccineum. The sequence continues at coordinate 38,270 of BQNB010038320.1, read as the reverse complement.
TAAAAGGAATCAGGAAAGAGTTAATAGCATCTTGCTTTTAGCAATACCTGATGAATACCTCCTCAAGTTTCACAATGTTTCAGATGCTAAATCACTCTGAGAAGCAATCAAATCAAGGTTTGGAGGTAATGAAGAATCCAAGAAGATGCAGAAAAATGTTTTAAAACATCAGTTTGAAAATTTTTCTACTGCATCAAATGAAAGTCTGGACAAGGCTTATGATAGGTTCCAAAAGCTCATAAGTCAATTAGAGGTTCATGGTGCTCCAATATCAAAGGAAGATATCAACCAAGAGTTCCTAAGAAGTCTTTCTCCTTCATGGAATCAAATTGCTCTAATCATGAGAAATAAGCCAGACATTGATGAGATTGATATTGATGACCTCTACAACAACCTTAAGGTCTATGAAGATGAGATGAAAAGGTCTTCAAGTTCCACTTCTACTTCTCAGAACTTGGCATTTCTTTCCTCTGAGAATACTAGCAGTACGAATGAAGTTAGTACTGCTAGTGGAGATTTTGGGGTTAGTATTGCTGGTGGAATTAGTCAAGTTTCATCTACCTCATGTGCTCATGATGTAGCATGCTATTTCTTTGCACAACCAACAACTAGTCCTCAACTTGAAAATGAGGATTTTCAGCAGATTGATGAAGATGACTTCGAAGAATTGGATCTTAGATGGCAGGTGGCTATGTTGACTGTCAGAGTGAGGAATATCATTCAGAAGACATGAAGGAACATGGATTTCAAAGAAAAACAACGTGTTTTACTTGATAAATCAAAAATTAAGTGCTACAACTTTCACAAAAAAGGGCATTTTGCTAGGGAATGCAGATCTGGAAGGAATCAAGGGAAAAGATCTTATGGTGACAATGGCAGGAGCAATGCACCAACAAATGAATCTTCATCACATGCACTGGTGGCTCAAGATGGTCTAGGAGGTTATGACTAGAGTAATGATTTTGAAATAGAACCAGTCAACTATGCTTTAATGGCAATCTCTTCTTCAAGCTCATCAAGTTTTTCTGACAATGAGGTACAAAAATGTTCTAAACAATGTCTTGAATCTTTTAAAACTCTTCAAAAGAATTATGATAGTGAAAGAGAAAAACATAGCAGAGCAAGACTAGAAATTCAAATTTATGAGTTAGCCTTAGAATCACTACAATCTAGGATACTTGTACATGAAAAGAATGAATTGGCTTGGGGTGAAAAATATGAGTTTCAAAACTATAAGCTTAAATCTAGAGAAATAAAAATTAACAACCTTAACCTGGAATTAGAGAAAGTTGTTAAGGAAAGAGATGAGTTAAAATTAAAGATAGAAAAATGGGAAGAATCATCCAAGAATCTTGATGAATTACTCAACAGTTAAATGAGTGCTAGAGATAAAACTGGTTTAGTATATGGCACACAATTGAATGAAATGAGTAACAATTCTAAAACTGATAGTGAGATTAGTTTGAGTATTTTTGATGTCAGATCTAGTGATGAAGAGTCTACACCAGCTAATGATAGGTTTTCCAAAGCAGATGGGTATCATGCTGTTCCCCCTCCTATAACAGGGAACTTTTTAACCCCAAGAGCTGACATATCATTTGTAGGTTTAGATGAATATGCCATTAGGAAGAAAATAATTGAGTCAAAAATAACTGATCTTAATACTAAAACAAGTGAGACTGTAGGTAAAACAAATGAAGCAAATACTCAAAAACCTAAGACAGTCTATGAATCAGTTAACAGAGATAAAGTTATCATTGAGGATTGGAACTCAAATGATGAGGATGATGTGTCTGAAGTGCAAACAGTTAGTCCTGTTAAGACTAATGAGATTCAAACAGTTAAAACTAGATTTGATAAAATTGATCAAACTTCTCAGAAACATGGAATTGGTTTTAAGAAAATAAAAGCTTGCTTTGTCTATAAAAGTACTGATCATTTGATTAAAGATTGTAATTTTCATGACAAACAGAGTTAAGAACCTAAGCTGAAAACTTTGATCAATACTGGTCCAAGGGTGGACAAACCAGTATGGGATAATGCTAAAAGGGTAAATCACTAAAAAATTTCAAATAAATTGAAATACCCTCATTTAAGAAAGAATTTTGTCCCATCAGGAGTTCTAACAAGAACATGTTTGATTACTCCTGTTAAGCAAAATGAGAAAAGAGCAGTTCACAAAGTTAGTACTGCTAGGTCAGTTAGTACTGCTAGGCCAGTTAGTACTACTAGGTCAGTTAGTACTGCTAGGCCAGTTAGTACTGCTAGGCCTGTTAGTACTGTTAGACCATTTTCTCCAAAGATAGCACAAACTAGTAGTGCTATTAGACCAATTTACCCAAGAATGGACAATGTAAGACCAATAGGCTCATATTCACCTATCAAGAGGTCTTACTACACAAAACCAGCTTTTAGACCCAAAGACTTAAAACAAGATGTTAAAACTTTTGGGGTTCAAAATATGACTACTGCTGGGACAAGAGCAGTAGTTAATACTGGTAAGGGTAAGATGGATACTGACCTTAAAAAGTCAAGGTGGGTTTGGAGGCCTAAGGGAAATTACTTGGATCATGTGTCCAAAGATAGTGGATCATTCATGCTCAAGAAGGTTGAGTATGTTGACCCAAAAGGGATTTCCAAGTCTGTAATGGCTTGGGTCCCTAAGAGATACTAATTCTCTTACTTTTTGTGCAGGGCAATCCAGAGATCTTGTTACAGGATCATGCAGTGGTGGATAGTGGTTGCTCTAGCCATATGACTGGCAACAAAGCTTATCTTTCAGACTATGAAGATTTCAATGGAGGCTTTGTGGCTTTTGGAAGTGATCCCAAAGGAGGTAAAATAACGGGTAAAGGTAAAATCAAAACTGCTAATTTAGACTTTGATGATGTTTATTTTGTAGATGAACTTAAGTTTAACCTTTTCTCTGTCTCACAAATGTGTGACAAGAAAAATAGTGTCCTTTTTATGTGACTGATGCCTTATCTTGTCTCCTAGCTTTAAGCTTCTTGATGAAAGTCAAGTTGTACTTAGAGCTCCTAGAAAGGATGATGTGTACAACTTGGATTTAAAGAACATTGTTCCTTCTGGAGGTATAACTTGTTTATATGCAAATGCAACAACAGATGAGTCTAAATTATGGCACAGGAGATTAGGTCATGTGAATTTCAAAAATATAAATAAACTTGTTAAAGGTCACCTAGTTAGAGGTTTACCTTCAAAAGTTTTTGTGAATGACCACACTTGTGTTGCCTGCAAGAAGGGTAAGCAACATAAGGCCTCCTGTAAGGCCAAGTTAGAAAGAATCATCAGAAAGCCCCTAGAATTACTTTATATGGACTTATTTGGACCTGTCTCTGTAGAAAGTATTAACAAGAAAAGGTATTGTTTGGTTATGACTGATGATTTTAGCAGATTTAGTTGGGTATTTTTCTTAGCTACCAAGGATGAAACAAGTGAAATCCTTTGTAAATTTATCATAGGCTTAGAAAACCAATTGAATCATAATGTTAAAATCATTAGATGTGATAATGGGACAGAGTTTAAGAACCATGCTATGAATGAATTATGTGCTAAGAAAGGAATAAAAAGGGAGTTTAGTATGGCTAGAACTCCACAGCAGAATGGTGTTGCAAAAAGGAAAAACAAGACCCTAATTGAGGCAGCTAGAACTATGTTAGCAGATTCATTTTTACATATCCCGTTTTAGGCAGAGGCAGTAAATACTGCCTGCTATGTACTGAATAGGGTATTAGTGACCAAACCTCAAAATAAGACACCTTATGAACTATTAATAGGTAACTCACCTAGTATTAGTTTTATGAGACCTTTTGGGTCATTTTTATGTATTTACAAGTCAAACCCTTAATTTACACAATTTACATATTTAGCCCTTTTTGTTTATTAATTATTTAAACAATATCTTTAATTATCCATAATTACAAAACAAGCCCTTATAGATTCAATTATGACAAAAATCATACTTTATACATTAAATACTAACCAAACCTTATACTTTTCAGAATTTACAATTTCAGTCCCTCTATTTTAATTAATTAATTTCTAATTACTTATTATATGTAAATAACCATTTTAATCCAAAATAATATCAATATGACCTTTTATACCCCCAAACTTATTTTATACAGAATATACTAAGTATAATAACATGTCTAAAACAGACCCCATAGTTTCAGAATTTACAAAACAAGTCCTTATACCTTAAAATATCAAAACGGCTAACTATAATCATCAAAACCCTAATTAGATTTTTCCCAATCACAAACACAATTATTATTCAATCATTGGCATTAAATGCACCTGGAAAAATTATCAAAACCCTAACCCTAATTTTATTTCTTTCCTTTTTCCTTTAATTCGAAATCGGCAAACAATGATAAATCCCCAATAATTATTCGAATCCTTCCTAAATTTTTCCAACAATTTATCTGAGTCATATATGATATAAAAACGTCTTAGAAAAAAATAAAATCAATTGTACAAATATTATTTGTGCCGATTTCATAATTAGCTAAAAATTAGGGTTTCGAACATGTTTTAATTTATAAAATCAAAATAACATGCATGATAATTTTTATCATGCATAGAACGAATTAATATGATGAAAATTGAGATACAAAAATATCTTTGATGATTCTTGATGATTTAATGAATTATTGAACCCGGTTGCTTAATTCGAACCCAAAACAAAATACCACAGCGAACAACACTTTACAATCTTCCCACTATTTTTCCCACAATCCTTGAACTTCAAATCACCTTAGAAAAATCGTGCTTTCCTTGTAAAACTTTATGCCGCCTCTTTTATTTTTATTAGGGTTTTGGGATTTTTGGTTTTAAGGAATTAACAAATGAAAATTGTATAAAAGATATACCATGTGATTTGGCCGAGTTTTAGGGCTTTCAAAAGAGATATATCTGAATTTTAACTTTGCAATATTTATTTTGTAATTATCCTTAATTAATTTGCTTTAATTTGTAATATATAAATACATATTAATAATTTCGGCAAAAAAATACATATACCTAAGTATATAATTATTTTCTTATATAATATAAGGGTATTAATCTTACATAAATTTCTAATTGCACTGTTGTATTTTCATAATTTCTATAATTAAAATGAACTTTATTCATGCTTTTATGGATTTTCTTGCATTAGGGGTATTTTGGTAATTTTACACTTGTTGAGATTTTTAGGTTTTACAGTTTTTCAAAAAGTTGAACACGATTTTTCAAGAATTTCTCCATGACAATTCATAATCTTTCAAAATTGTGTGTTCAACACTCCATCCCTCACAATGTTTTCAAAAGACAACAATTTTTCAATTGGTCCTATTTTTGAGGGGGAGTTTTTCGAAAAACAAAGTTTTAAATGTTCTGAACATCAACACCGACAATTCTTATGTATTCAAAACATTATCAAAATGTTCCAAACCATTCATGCTGATAATATTTTCTCCCACGGAATTTTCAAGACATATTTTAATCACAAGGTATTTCAAAAACTAAGTGTTTATTATTTAAAATAAGGGGAGAAAATGTATTTAAAATATGATCTAATCGACTCAATGTGCTGAACAGTAAGAAAAGGTTTTATGGTTCGATCTTATACCCAACAACATCTTAATTTCACGACGATTCTGAAGTCATAAGGTGGTTAGGTTAGGAATCAATCCTATGATCCAACCAGAACCGGAGGATCTACCCAAGGATAATCCAAAGTTAGAAATAGCAGTCCTTAGGTATGATTGGAGATGAATGTATATGGGAATAATGCCGACTAAGATTGAGCTAACACTGGAACAATCACAACAAGGTGTTAGTAATGACGTCCTGGTAAGCATTGAAGGCGTTGAAGAATGAAAAAGAAATGTATGGATAAAGGGTCTAAAGAAAGAAGCCTTTGCGTCAACAAGGCGTGGGTATGGAGCAGTGTTGCGGGAGCGCGCGTGTCAATACATATGCTGTCAGAATCACAAGTTGATTGCTGACATTGAAAAAAACGACATCATGGACCCAGTGATGCAATGCACAACCACTACCCTACCAATCAGGTTTCTCTCACAGAAACTTGTCCATTAATCACAGAGATCACACATTACTATTGGACATCTCATTCCGATATCGTTGATATTAAACAGTGGCAATATGCCCAGCTCCGATTAACTAAAATCAAAATGCACTAATCGAGTCTAGAGCTAAGAGATCAATCTAAATCTCGTTAGGACACATTCCATTTCAAACACTTGTTGAACATCATCAAATTTACAAGCTGTTAACAAGAGTCCCACGCAATATCCTTGTGATATTTGCCAGAACATCCGAGATACTTTTAGTATTTACAATGAAGATGGAATATCCTGCTTGAGTCCAACCTCAAACAAGCTCTCGATAGTGACTGCAAGATTCTATATGAATCAAACTTGTGACAACGTATCGATTTGTCCATAAATGAATTTGACTGTTGGATGAATTTTGAATAAAAAGCTTAAACTCTCGATGTGTACAAAAAACGCTTTACAAGAAGACGTCGATTGATTTTCAAATCAATTTTCTCCGATTATCACTAACGTAAAACCCTGCAAATAAAACTGTGGGGAAGACTCCCAAACAACCAAAAGTCGATTCATTACACATATTCAATGCTCATTTCTACAAAGACAATCTATCATGAAAGCTCAAGATTTAAAGACAAAGACTTCCGCAAACTCTGATTTGAAGCTTTCAAGATGAGGCATAGTATGAGAATGTTGGTCAAAGACATAAGATCACAAGATGGCATAGACGATAAAGACAATGACAAAGGCTCAAAGTCTAGATCGCAAAGCATGAAGGAACAAACCTACAACAAAGAACAAAGAAAAAGACCAAGACCACATGAGCTTAACGACAAAAGCAATCTCATTGATCTCATGAAGGAGTGTCATCAATGAACTCACTTCGGGGGAGATTGTTAGCCTCAAAATAGTGAGTCGAACATGAAGTTCGTCCATTATGTATTTAAGTCTCGGTCAATCAATTAGTTAACGTTGTAATAGGAAAGTATCGGGTATCGGGCTCGATAGTTAAACTAATATTGTATATGTTTCGGGTTTAATCCCAAGCAAAACCCGAGCCCGAGTCCTAGTTAAATATCCCGCGCGTCACATTAAATGTGTAGGGGTATATATAGATATTTTTCACTTAGAAAATATCTCTTCTCATTTTTAATAAATATCTTTTCTCTCAATTCTCTCATCTCTCTCTCTTCTTTCTCTCTTTACACCACCATCTTTCTTTCTAATTTCTTGTTACAAATTTGTGCATCATATGTGTTATATGAAGTGCTAACGGGATCCTACAGTTTATCACAAAATGAATTGATAGATTTGGTTACTAAGTTGACAGATAGAATTGGAGTTTTGGAGAAGGACTTGCAGCAGATAAAGAAGACTTATAGTACTGCTCTTACAAGACTCATCTTAAGAGTGAAAAGTTAGAGAAAAATGTTGAGACAGGAAAAGCTAGGAGAAGGGCTAGGATTGTTATTTCAGAGGATGAAGATGCCGCAGAGGATTCCTCCAAACAGGGGAGGAAGATCTCTGATATTGATATAGATCCCACAATCTCATTGGTACAACCTCAGCAAGACATAGAATATGATTTTGATGCTACAGCCAGTATACCTGTTACCACTGCTGGGCTGGAGATTAGTACTGCCAATATAGCAGTTAGTACTGCTGGTGCAGCAGTTACCATTGCTAGTGCTTCCATTAGTACTGTTAGCCCTCCAAGAGTTTCTACTACTGAAGACATTAATGGTGCTAAAACACTAGTCTATATTAGGAGAAGTGCATCAAAAGCAAAGGATAAAGGAAAAGCCATTATGCAAGAATCTAAGCCACCAAAGAAAATCAAGAAAAGGGTTCAAGTTCAAATGAGCATTGATGAAGAATTAGCTAAGAAGGTGTTTGAGGAAGAACAAGCTAAGTTCAAGGCAGAACAAGAACAAGAGAAGTTTGATTTTGAAACAGCTTTAGAATTGCAAAAGAAGTTGGATGAAAGAGAAGAAGTTGCAGCTAAAGAAGCTTATGATATTGATTGGAGTGATCCTTCTATGTTAAGATACCAAGCTCTTCAGAATAGACCTTTCTCTGTAGCTGAAGTCAGGAAGAACATGTGCATGTATCTGAAGAATCAAGGTGGATACAAGATGAGTCACTTCAAGGGAATGAGTTATGAAGGAATAAGACCTATATTTTAAAGAGTATGGGATCAAATTCAATCCTTTGTACCCATGGATTCTGAAAAGGAAAAAGGTAGTGAAAAGAAAACTAAAGGAAGACTAAAAAGAGCAGGTCAAGATGTTGTAAAAGAACCTGCTAAAAGACAAAAGACTACAGAAGCTTCAGAGTCAGTTCAAGAACAACCAAGTGAAGAACCAAAAGCAGATGAACTTTCTCAAGAACAGCTACAACAAATGATGCTTATAGTTCCAGAAGAAGGAATGCATATTGAAGCCCTACAAAGCAAGTACCCAATCATTGACTGGGAAGTTCACTCTGAAGACACTATGAAGTTTTGGAAAATCATCAGTATAGGTAATCACACTGAGGTATATCAAGTTTTTGAAGATATGCTCAAGAATTTTGACAGGGAGGATCTGGACAAACTTTGGAGTTTAGTTAAAAAAAGATTCAACTCACCAGGACTTACAGATGATAAAGAGAAAGAACTATGGGTTAAACTTAAGAGGTTATTTGAACCAGATGACACTGATACTCTCTAGAAGCTGCAAAGATATATGCATGATCCTCTAAAATGGTGGTTATATGATACATGTGGTGTTCATCATGTGTCTACAGAAAGAGGACATGACATTTTTATGCTGGTTGAGAAGGATTATCCACTAACAACAGCACTTATGACTTTGATGTTGTGCAACAAGCTGAGAGTGGATCAATATTCTAAGATGGCAGATGAGCTTTTACAGAAAATCTTCATGCTAGCAAATAGGTCTAGACAGTAATATGTTTGGAAGCATCCTCAGCAGTGCAGACTAGAAGATTTGATTCAGAAGAAACTTGAGATTTGAAGGTAAATCACAAGTTTAAGGGAGGATTGTTGGGAATAAATCTTCACAAGTTAGTACTTCTAGTTCAAGAACTTAATACTGCTCAAGATATAACTAACAGTACTAACTGGGTTAGTACTGTCAGAAGAAAAGTTAGTACTGCCAGTACTGAACTTAATACTGTTAGAGAAGATTAATACTGCTAAAAGAAGATAAGGATTGCCAGAAGATAAGGATTACTTGGAGATGAAGATTAGAAGATAATTATAGAATAGATTGTATCAGAATATTCTATAAGTTTATGTTTATCTTTAGTATATGTTGTAAGCCGACTAGGACTCCTTAGTCTATAAAAGGAGGCTCTAGGGCATTAGTTGAGATACAAGTTTTCATAGTTGTCAAGTCGATTTAAAAGGCTTCAAGGTTGTAAACCCTAGTACTAGTGAAGAGTACTCGTATTATTGATCTAATAATATTGGAGCATTTGGTTATCTTCATTGTTTATTCTACTGCATCACAGTTTACTGTTACATTCATATTCTTCTAAGTACTAAAGAGTAGATTCCGCATACTCTTAGTATCAACAAAGTTTCTAGCATAGTTGTCTTGAATCTATTCAATACAAATAACCCTTTAACAAGGTTTGCAAGATCAGGTTGGGATCAATAAGTGAGCACCCTCCTTATAACAAATATGGATTCGTGGATCATCCACAACTCCAAATGGAAGACCAAAGGAACAGGTTTGCACCTTACTTATTATCACCATAAGAGGGCAATATGAATAGTTGGTTGACTGATGATGCTAACAATTCAGACCTTGAGTCTATGGCTAGTAATCAACCTATGAGCTTGACGATGGTAGACATTGGTAGGAGCTGAGTTCGACCTCGACCCGACTACTCGTGCAATCAATTTGATTTAGGATGTTTAGTGTTTCTTTCTATTGTTTGAACCATGTTAGGAAATGTTATTTTCGATTATGATTATTATTAATGAGAAGTGCTTTTAGGATTTATCTTATGTGCTATGTGCCTTATTAAATGTGTTATGTGTTGCATGATGTGTTAATTTCAAGAATTGTTTTCATAGGAGCGAGTATACACGTAAAAGGGGGCATCTATAATTATGGTGTACAACATAATTATACATGCGCCACAACACAAATAGACTTGCAAGTATGATTACATGTAATTGGTATTGACATTTATTGGTTGGTTATGCTTGTACGTATATAGTATTGTGGGAAATGTAATATCATAGGATTGTGATAGAGGTAGCTAATGGTAAGAAGGAAGAAGTTGATAGAATTTTACATGGCTATAGACTAGAGCTAGGAGATTCAATATTCCCTATAGACTTGATACCATTAGGACAAGGAAGTTTTGATGTGATAGTAGGAATGGATTGGTTGTCAAACCAAAAGGCTTTGATCGTGTGTCATGAAAAGATAGTTAGGATACCTTTAGAAGAAGGTAAGGTACACTGTGTTCAAGGAGAATGTAATGTTAGGAAGACAAAGACGTTAATGAACATAAAGGCGAATGAACCGACGTTAAGTGATATTCCTATCGTACGTGATTTCGAGGACTGTCGGTAACCAATAAATCACTTCACTTCATATCAAGAACAAGTAATTGAGATTAGGAGATGAGAAGAATTTTAGAGAGAGAGAATGAGAGAAAATGGAAGGATTACTTGCAAATGAAAAGTTACAAATGAACCAACACCCTCTCCATCCTTGGAGAGGGGTATTTATAGTTAAGACTAAAAGGCTTGCATGCCTTTAGTAATTCTACGGGTCAGGCTCAAGTTTACTTGGGCTTTCGCCCGATACACGTGAAAACTTGACTAGTTCGGTGGTCTTTGAGAATTACTAGATCGGTTGTTTCTCAAAAAATTGACTAGATCGGTTCTCACTGAGAAATAACTAGATCGGTACTCACTAAAAACTACTAGTTCGGTTATCACTGAAGAAAAACTAGATCGGTATTCACAATAATTAACTAGATCGGTTCTCACTAAAAACTACTAGGTTCGGTTACACAGAAGAAAAACTAGATCGGTATACACAATATTAACTAGATCGGTACTTATGACAAAATAACTAGATATGTTCTTCACGGAAAACTACTAGTTTCGGTTTATCACTGAAGAAAACTAGTCGGTACTCACGAAACACTTTCTTCAAAACCTAAAAGACTCACAGTTTTGACTTATGGTTTCTGAATTTTTTTATACAAAAGTGTTACGAAGCCTATAGGGATAGAAAAATAATAAAACCCCCTTTTTTTTAAAAAAAAGGGTTTTTTTTTAAGCCGTAAAAAATTATAAAATCAATATTTTGACCTTTATAAAGATAACGAACCCAAATGACACAAAATAAGAGATTTTTTGTATGAATCTAAGCACACACACTATATCAAGGATACTAGGATCAAGAGCTTACCTATGTAGATGATCTTTTGTGTGAAATTTAAAGTTAGAAAATAAAAAAAATCAAAAGACGGGGTCTTTTTAAAGTAAAGCACACGAATTAAAAACAAGTAAACATAAAATCTAAGCACACCACTCCATGGCTCTTGATACCAATTGTATACCTTAATATTTTTCTTCTTAGCATTATTGGTTAGTTTCCGCATAATCAATAGTGTTCAAATCAGTGTTTCATTATTGTTGCTTTAGAATTATCTAAAGAAACAAACCCTTTACAAGCTAAAGGTTAAGATCTATTCAGTAAACGATCCAACAATAATGATAAAAAACGGAATCAAAGATTAACCAAATGGATGTATCAAAATCGGCAGCGATGACGGTGACAAAGAGAATACGCCGATGAAGACGGTGTGAAACAGTGAACTCAACGGTCTGTGTGTGTAATGGTTTTTAATGTGTGTAATGGATTTTAGTGTGTGTTTTCGTGTGAAATGGGAGAAGAAGATATGAATGAAAAATTTGGTATCCCGTGTTTTTGTAATTATTTATAAAGTTTGAGTGTTTTGTCATTTTAGGTCTTTGAACTTTTAATTTTAAGTTTTAGATAGAAAAATTAGAATGTATATGTGTATTTAAGGGAGTGATGAACAGTTTCGTCATTAAGTTTGTATTATGACGAACAAATATCGTCACTAACCGTTACAATACTAACAAAAAGGCTTTTGTCATTAAATTAATTAATGCGTGTCGGTTTATTAAAATCACGTGATGCTTTTTTTGCTAAGGTAAAAGTTATTTTTTTAAACTTGAGAAGGTGAAAAGTTATGAATGTAAGTTATTATTCGATTACAATTGTTAATTTTGTGACAAATATTTTTCGTGACTACCTATCCAAAGTTGAGTGTAGTCACGAAAATTTCGTGACTAAGGAGCGTAACAAGAAATGAGTTAGATGCGGACCATTAGTACTAGACTCAGTGACAAATACGTTCGTCACTAACATGTATATTAATGACAATTTATTACTTTGTCATTAAATATATGCAAGTGACGAGATATAGTGACGACAATTCTATATTGTCACTAAAATTGTGTTAATAGTGACGAAAAATACTGGTCGTCATTAAATTGCTGTCAATATAGCCCTTTTTTGTAGTGACGAAAAATTGTGTTATCGTGGGGTGTCTTTTTGTTGGCGTACACTGCTTTGCAGTGGTCAAATGATGAATTGTTTGTTTCATTGGCAGCTTTTGTGTGAAACTCCTTTGTTAGCTACTCGATTTGGGTCTCTAAATTTTTAAGAGGAGCGCTTTGGTTTTGAGTATTAATCTCGGCATTCTCCTAGAGTTTCTTTACCCATTCTTCCATCTCGGCTCTTCTTCACGTTGATTCCTCCAGGTGTTTGTTCATAAGCTCCTCCAAGCATTGCCTCTTTTCTCCAAACGGAGGTCGATTGTCAATGCGTGTGTAGTATCCAGGTGGGCCTACACGGTATTTAGCTCCATTACTGAAAGGTGAAGGTCATCTGAACTCGCCATATTTAGCCTCTTCGACGCTCTTTACTTCCTCATTAAGAGGTCAGTCTTTGTCAAGATGAGCTCCTCCGCAGTTTTGACATCCAACTTGAATAGCATGCACGTTTTCCTTAAGCTTTTTCATATCTCGGCCAAGGTTATCTAATTTGCTTACAATAGCAGCGATCCCTTCAGAATTACTACTACTCTCTATATTTCTGCTGGATGTCCCATCGTGCCACTTTTGGGAGTGGTCAGCCATAGTCTGAATCACTGTTAATGCTTGAGCAGGTTTCATGCCAGGAATTAGCCCTTATGAGTCAAGCAATTGGCGGTTCATGGTCCCAAGACCATTATAGAAGATGTTTACCTTCTGATGGTTATTAATGTCATGAGTGGGGCATTTATATAGTAGGTCATTATACCGTTCCCAGGCTTGGTATAAAGTCTCGTCTCTTTCCTGCTTAAAGTTGCGGATTGTTTCAACCTACTTGGCAGTCTTTGATGGTGGACAGTACCTTTAGATAAAGGCCTTTTTAAGGAGATCCCAGGAATCAATGGTTCCTGGAGGAAGTCTATCCACCCATCGCTTAGTGGCTCCAGTTAGAGTAATGGGGAAGACGCGCAGCATGATAGCATCATGTGATACTTCGGGAATGTTGAATAAGCTGACGATTTCTAAAACTCGCTCCACATGCTCATGGGCATCGTCGTTCTTGTTTTCGGAAAGGGTATCCTCCCTCAATTCTCGCATGAATTGACTCTTTATCTCAAAATTCACATTGCCTCCTATTTCGGGTTTGACCACGCCTGGTGCCTGGTTTAATCGAGTCAATGCTAGATATTGCTCCATGGTGAGGTTATAGATTTCCCCCTCAGCCACTATGATTTTTCGAAATGTTTAGTAATAAGAAATCAAACTAAAACTAAATTTAGCTCCCCGACAGCTGCACCAAAAACTTGATGCGTAAAATTGTTTTAAATAATTAACTGCCAAGTTTTAAATTTATAAAACTCGATACACACACTAACGGGCAGAGAACCCGATTGTATATAGTGAAGTAGTTTGTTAAATCCAAGGTCGTCCCAAGAGCTAAGGTTTACTAGTTTTAGTTTGATTATGTCACGATTGAAAATGGTTTTAAGTTGATTTTAATAACTACAGAAAAGTAAATGCAGTAAAGTAAATTGATAGAAGTATTCAGGGAGAAAAGCGTGCTAGCCTAACCATTTCGTTACTAATGCTATGATTACATTTTCCTGTGCAATGTTCAATTAATAGTTCCATTAGTGGTACTAGTATCGACATACCCGAATTGGCATTTGAGGTCTATCCTATACTTACTCTACGATCCTATATTCCCCTACGATCACACGAGCAGGGCATCCAAGTTTATAGTGGTTAAACCCCAACTATCCTTAAGACCAATCTATAATCTAAACCGATTATTAACCTCCTTTGAAAGAGTTCCTGCATTTTTTAAGTAGCATTTTTAAGTATTTATTATGGCTCAGGCGGTAATTTGGTCAATTTCTATACTAGGGATAGGTGTCAAGCTACCTTAGTACCCCACTAATCCCAGGTTTAACATGGTGAGTCTAATATCAGGATTAACAAGATCTATGCCACCTTCTATACTACCAAATACAGGGATCAATGAAAGGCTAAGGATATCTAACAGAACCATAATTGAATAGGTAACATTAATCATTACAATAGTAAATATATGGTTAGGCCAGCACTTAGAGTGCTTAGCCGCTCATGGTAACAGAATTGCAAGAATTAATAAACATAGACATGGATTGAATCATCATTGTTCTTACAGTGAATGTTATGAATGAATAAATACAAGAAATGTGTATAGTGACTTCTCCCTTGGACTTCTGGTGAAATGCTTCGGACCTTGGGGGTTTTGTTCACCCATTTGGAACTGTGTTGTGAGTTGTAGAAGTCAGTGATGCTGAATGAGCCGGATGAGGGCTCTATTTATATAAATTGAAATTGTTACGGTGTAACCCTTATGAGACATTACGCGGTTACCCTGCTACATAAGTTTCCAATCTTCTAGGCTAAAATGATGATACGGTGTAACCTTTTCGCTTATGTTACGCAGTAATGCTGACTCGGATAAGTCATCCCTTGTAAATTTGAATGTTGCGGCATAAAGTAGGAGATGCTTTACGCCATAAAAGGTGTGATGACTCATTTCTTCATTAGTATATGTTACGGTGTAATCCCTCGGGGGTGTTACGCCGTAAACTGCCTTGAACTCTTTACTTTAGTGCATTTCATGTCCAAATACCTCGTCTTTTGCTAAAATGCTCACTTGGTCCCTAAAAACTAAATATAAACAATTAAGTAACGATTTCAGACATTTATAACATATTTATAAGCATTTTCATAGGGAATTTGATATCAAAATGTATTAACTATTTGATGTTATCAGTTGTATTTTTAAATACATGGATGGTTCCCACCGAACTCATATGTTATTCATAAGGGTTGCATATTGGACACCCCAACTTTCGTACATTTACTTTTGGATCCTTGTCATAAGTAAGATGTCAAAAATGTTCGTTAAATAAGTACATCTTAGACTTGAGGATACAAAAAGTTCTGCCATGTGTGGATATCACTTTTTAATTATAAAGCAAACGCTATCTTGAATAAGGTAGTTATAAAGGCTATTCTTAGAAGTAATGTGAAGCAGAATCCACAACACTTGTAGTCAACAAAGACTTTGTTCCTCCACTTCATAAGTGCAGTATGATACCATAGGCCCTCTCTAAAATTAATCAGATAATTAAATAGCCGTACCCAAAGGGTAATTCAAGATTATTCTTAATTACATTTGGTATATCTGAATTAACTTCGATAATGAGAAACTAAATTGTTAAATTATATGAAATGAGTTAGGATCCATATCCATGGTTTAACGGTATCTGTACAAAGGGATGTATTACGCAAGAAATTACATAGCATTATTTACTGAGAATGTTCTTGGAATCTTCATCAGGTATTTCTAGTTTTAATAAGAAATTGAGTGTTGCTAGACGTTTCCATTGTTAGTATAAACGCAGTCCGCTACTCAAAATTTCCCAGTGGGAGCTGAGGGGGGGGGGATGTTGGAAAATGTGGTAGTGGATCCGCGTTGTTATAGACTAGAAGTAGTGAGGCCTATTAGGGGCACACCCGTTAAGACACACAGAATACATTTATTTTTTAATATACTTCACGAAATGTATTTTAAATAATATTAGTTCATTACCTTCTATAACCAACTTAATGTGCATTTAAATACATCAAACCATTGGGACTAAATCGACAAAACCTAAACCATTAGTTAACGGGCCTAGGGGGGCATATGTGTGATGTGAGAGAGAGGTGTTTGGTCGATTTAGGAGGTAGGTTGGAGTTTTGAGTCGGTCGAGCAAGGAATCGGGTGATTTCCTTGATCTACTTAAGACTCGGGCGTTGAGGTGCCTATAGAAGCACCCACACCCTAGCTCATTCCTCATTCATTCAAAAACCCTAAAATCAACCAAAGTGTTTTGCTTATCTATTTTCTAAAAAAACCTAAACTGAATTCCTTCACTAAGGATTTTTGGTTTTCCCTTTTCTTGTTTGATTTTCGGTATAACCCTAAAAGGGTTTTTAAGGTGCGATTGGTATCTGTTGGGATTCTTGATTTGATGAGACAAAGTGAATAAAAGAATGATTCAAAAGGACTTAAATGCAAAAGAAGAATTCTTCAAAAGATGGAAGATTTTGAAGATTTCAGAAGATCTCCTTAAGAAGATAAAGTTATAAAAAGATATTATCTTTTATCGTTAGGAAATATATTATTTATTTCTTATCTTTTTGTAATTTGGTTTTATCTTTGTAAACCTAGATATTCTAGTATATTAAAGAGATTCAGTCATATGGTTTTAGGCATCTAGAAAACATAGAACTCTCCCAATATGAGTTAGAAAACCGTGTGTGTACAACGTGTTGGTTAGTAGTTTGATTAATAGTTAGTTTGTTAGTAGCTCCAAGGTATTGAATTGGGGCACGGAGGAAAGTATGAAAATAAAAAACCTTGTTTGTTTAAATTATATGTTCTTTAATCTTCGCTGCATATTTTATATTATCTGTAAAAACATATCTTAGATGGGCTTAAACGATCTCCACAGTTCCACAAGGTTTGAAAACTGTTCAAGATCAGTAAGGCTTTTGGTTTTCATGTTCTCCTAGGCAACAACAAAAAGAAACCAACATAGGGTTTCGGTTTTCTTGGTATTCGATTGAACCGAATTCGATGCAAAACCCTAATTAGGGTTTGGTGATTTTTGGTTCAAATATAACAAAGGTTGTTTGCGATTTTTGATTCAAGAAAAGTGTAACACTAGGTGTTCGTGAGACGTGAAGTAAAGACTAGCATCTTGGTTTATTCGTTAGACATGTTGTGTGAGCAACCGTAGAGGTGATAACTTAGTCACTAAATTTCAAGGTTAAAGATTCGCGTTGTTTGCTTTAAGTCATTCAACTAAAAGGTTAGTGTTTTTTTCTTTATATGTGTGTTAATCATAGACGTCAAACTAGATCCATCCACTGCGTACTCGTAGTAAATATGGTTTACTAGTTCTTAAATCCCAACACACTTTAAAGTCAACATAGCCAAATACCAAAGAAAAAACATCTATAAAAGTTATGACCACCAAAGGAACGCAACACCACCACTACTACTGCAAAGAACCACAGCATCTATGCATTTCAATCATTCTTATGACAATGTCCTTACAGACAAGGCTAACCTACTTCCTCCACCAAAACACATAACTATCCACTCTTGTCTCGACCATACAACCACTTTAGAGCTTTGACTTGTTGGTGAACTCTTCTCTTGATACCTTTAACCATTCCTTATGACTTCCTTCAAAGATTTGGCATACCAAACATCTGCATTAAATACCTTGGAGGATTCTTTGTGCTTCTTGAGCTCAAAAACATTAACCACATCGACACTATATTGTCAAATTCATCTATCAGAAGTTGTTTTAAAACTATCAAAAAATGGGATGACAAGTTTATGATCAATAGTATGTTAACGTGGATATCGATTAAAGGACTCCCACCTTAAGGCGTTAAGGCACGAGGTGGCTTTTTCTCGAATTGCGGGTGTTATGGGGAGTGGATGGTTAGATAATGTAGGATAGTGGAGTTTCGATGCTGTTAGGAAGTAGTAACAGGTAAGAAATGTAGGTTGTAAGAGTATATAGTGACTTAGCTAGTAGAGTATCTTAATTTACAGTGACTACAGTTTTTAGCAGGCTAGTAGGTGGTAGTAAGGAAGCTGTAGGAGAGTTGGAGTAGGGAAGAAGATGAGGTGTGGTCTTCACAGAAAAATATCTTGTGACAAATAACAATCTAGTTGCCGGCAAGGTATACATCCACACCAAATGCATGGAGTTTATTTAGGTTAGCATGCCGGTCATCATCGATGAGGTCCATGTTTGCATTAGTATTCATGAAATCCCAGGTGAATGCGATGAAATCTATAAACCTAAACCTCGATAATAAAGGACTCTGATGATGATTGAACAACAAGCCATGGGGTCGATTCAGATACTCAAGACAACGATGAAGATGAAATTGACAACAAAGATGATCTTTTTTATGACAACTATGGAGATGATATAGATAACGAGTTGTTGTTAAATGGCGATGCAGATTACCTTATACACGATGGTGGGTGGATTCGTGATGATGACCATGTGGATTGCAAGAACAACATCAATATGGACCGCGGGAGTAACAATAATGCGGATGGCGATGTTGATTGCTTGGAAAACAACATGAAGTTATTGGAACGATCAAAAAATAATTTGAATTTTCCAGTCACACGTGATGGTCAAACTAGTCCAACGTATGCCCAGCAGTTAAGGAATTTGTGTCAGGTGATTTCTCCAACTTTTTATCCTAATTACCACAATAAGGAAAGGTCAACATCCATGCAAAAAGTAGGTCAAGAAAGTGATATTGGCATTGACATTCATGTTAACTAGGGGGGCATATGTGTTTGAGAGAGAGGTGTTTGAGTCGATTTAGGAAAGGAGGTGGAGTTTAAGTGGTGAGCAAGGAATGGAGATTTCCTTGTTCTACTAGGACTAGGGTTGGGTGCCTATAGAAGCACCCACACCCTAGCTCATTCCTCATTCATTCAAAAACCCTAAAATCAACCAAAGTGTTTTGCTTATCTATTTTCTAAAAAAACCTAAACTGAATTCCTTCACTAAGGATTTTTGGTTTTCCCTTTTCTTGTTTGATTTTCGGTATAACCCTAAAAGGGTTTTTAAGGTGCGATTGGGTGTTATACGACTAGAAGTATGTGAGCCTATTGGGGGACACACATTAAGACACATAGAATACATTTATTTTTTAATATACTTCACAAAATGTATTTTAAATAACATTATTTCGTTACCTTTTATAACCAACTTAATGTGCATTTAAATACATCATACCATAGGGACTAAATCAACAAAACCTAAACCATAGGGGGCCTTAGGGGGGGCTGGCCATATGAGTTTGAGAGAGAGATGTTTGAGTCGATTTAGGAAAGGAGGTGGAGATTGAGTGGTGAGCAAGGAATGGAGATTTCCTACTTCTACTAGGACTAGGGTTGGGTGCCTATATAAGCACCCACACCCTAGCTCATTCCTCATTCATTCAAAACCCCTAAAATCAACCAAAGTGTTTCGTTGCTCTCTTTTCCAAAAAACCCTAAACCGAATTCCTTCACTAAGGACTTTCGCTTTTCCCTATTATTGTTTGATTTTCGGTATAACCCTAAAAGGGTTTTTAAGGTGCGATTGTTATCCCACAAGGTTCAAAAACTGTTCAAGATCAGTAAGGCTTTTGGTTTGCATGTTCCCCTAAGAGACAACAAAAAGAAACCAATGTAGGGTTTCGGTTTTCTTGGTATTCGGGTGAACCGAATTCAGTGCAAAACCCTAATTAGGGTTTGGTGATTTTTGATTCAAATATAACAAAGGTTGTTTGTGATTTTCGATTCAAGAAAAGTGTAACACTAGGTGTTCGTGAGACGTAAAGTAAAGACTAGCATCTTGGTGTATTCGTTAGACGTGTTGTGTGAGCAACCTTAGAGGTGACAACTTAGTCACTAAGTTTCAAGGTTAAAGATTCTCGTTGTTTGCTTTAAGTCATTCAACTAAAAGGTTAGTATTTTTTTCTTTATACGCGTGTTAATCATAGACTTCAGACTAGATCCATCCACTGCGTACTCGTAGTAAATATGGTTTACTAGTTCTTAAATCCTAACACATCTTAAAGTCAACATAGCCAAATACCAAAGAAACAACATCTATAAAAGTTATGACCACCAAAGGAACGCAACACCACCACCACTATTGTAAAGAACTGTTGGGAATTAAGGGCTTCTATAAGTTTATACTGATGAAAGGACTTAGTACTGCTATTTAAAGATTTGTGCTGCTACTGAAGATTGGAAAAAATAAACTAAGTCATTAGTACTGCTAGTTGTAATAGTTAGTATTATTAGTTATAGTTAGTACTGCCAGTACAAAATGTTAGTTTATTAGTACTGTTAGTTAGTTTATTAGTACTGTTAGTATAAGAAGTTAGTACTGCTTATGTGATATGCATGAGATATATTAGGAATAGATATGCATGATCACTTAACGCGTTTTGTAAGCCCATTAGGGTTTTCCTTAGTGTATAAAAGGAACCCTACGGCATAGTTAGAAAGATATAGAAAAGTCATAGCTATTAGACAAAACATATAGTTAGAAAGAAATAAATTTAGGTGTTTAAATCTTAACCAAAAGCTAAGGACAACTTGTGAGTTCCATTTTATTTTCAAGCTTATTTTATGCGTTTTGCTTATTTCTGCTTATCTACTGCTTATTTATTACTTATATCTGCTTTTTATGTCTTCTTATTTGATTTATGTTCATGTTTGATGCTATTTGTACTTTAGATCTTACTGTTTCAAGTTTTTGTTAAATTCAGTCAAAAAGCTCAAAATCTTAGCATAACTGTTTTTCTTATTATTCTAGCTTATTTGATAGTTGTAATTTGTTCATTAGGAGTTATAGAAACTATATATC
Source organism: Tanacetum coccineum (assembly GCA_026074375.1). Taxonomy (NCBI): domain Eukaryota; kingdom Viridiplantae; phylum Streptophyta; class Magnoliopsida; order Asterales; family Asteraceae; genus Tanacetum; species Tanacetum coccineum. The sequence goes on along the minus strand of BQNB010038320.1, from coordinate 17,112 downwards.
ATCTGGTATTTGAAGTATAAGCTTTAAATCTAGTTTTCAAGCTAAATATGGAATTTGTGTACTTAAAGGGGTGTTTGGCTATGGGCAGTACTAACCCATGTTAGTACTGCTAGCCTGTTTTGACCTATTGTCCAACTTTGAACATCATATTTGAGGCCTCTTAATCTGTTTGTGATCATTGTTTAAGCTTGAATCTTAGTTTCATAGTATTGGGTACTTGTCTTTGGAATCTGTGGTGTATTAGAAGGTTTAAATGGCATAATCTTTGATTTTAAGTTTTTGTCAAGTTGGAGTGTTAAAACAAGTTTAAATTGGTGTCCTAAACATATATAACATCTGGTACTTAAAGCTTTGTTACTGTTTTGTCAAATGCACTTAGTTCACAAAATCTGTCAAAAGAAATTGTTCATAAAAGTCTGTCCAAAGCAGCCTTTTGATTTTCAAATTTAATCAAGCAAATCTGTGTATCTTGGTTTGAGCTTGTGAATATAAGCTTTTTGGTGGTTAGACTTTACTTATTTAGGCTTTTTACACATTTCCAAGTTCATTTAGGTAGTTTAAGTTAGGTCTTAAAGTAGTACTTTTAGGCTAAAATCTGAAAAAAGAACAACTTAAGCTTCTGTAACAAGATTTTTAGAATCCTAGATTTAGTGGTTTTAATCTGTTTGTTAGGACGTTTTTAGAGCTTATATGTGTAGTTTAGTTGTTAAACTTAAGTTGTGTGAAGTTTCATAGCTTGTTAAGTGGTTTAGCTCATTTAAATTTGCTTTTCATAGTACTTAAAATCTGAAATTAGCTACTGTAACCATTTTCTTTAATTCATAGATTTCTTGAATTTAAGCTGTTTAAGCTTATGTTTTTAGAGTGGAAACTTGTAGTTTAGTTGTTAAATATGAATTGTGTTAAGTTTTAGAGCTTATTAAAGAGTTTTACTAGCTTAATCTTTGTTTAAAAGAAGTTAAAAATCTGTGTTTGTTTTAAGATTAAGTCTGCTAGCTTCTGAGGTCTGAGACCGTATAAGCCCTTTTCTAAGCTTATTTGTTGGTAAAAAGTATAAGTGCCTTTGTTAAAATTGGTGTATAAGCTGTTTTCTAGCTTTTTGCAAAAAGAGATTTAGCAAATAAAAAAAACTCAGGTTAGGGAAGCCAAGGGTGAGCCAAGGCTCGAACCCAAGACCTCTACCCAACCTAATCTTTAACACACACACTCTATACCAGCGGTACCAGTAGGACCATCTGGTATATGTTTGCATGCTTTGGTACTTAACCATTTGTTTGGTTCCATTTAGCTTAAAGACTTTGTATCTTAAACAGATTTTCCCAGCTTATTGTAATAAGCTATTTAGCCCATTTTATTTTTCATAGAACCTGTTAAGCATCTAGTACCTTCGGTAATTTTTTATGATTTTTATAAATGCTTTTAAATCGCTTCGGCGTGCTAATTCCTTCCGCTTTCTTGTGCGTACTTTAAAGAGCTACCGTAGACTTTTAACTTCCGGTTACCAAAAATACGGAAAATTTTCTTTAGTCATTTTGTCTTGGTTACTACACGTGTAACATAAATTCTTTCTGTAGGGTTTTTTAAAATTGATTTAGTTGATAAATTAGACGCGTTTTAGGATTCCCGGTTATCGTTTTAGGTTTAATTGTTAATTGCTTTAATTGTTTTTATCTTGCTTATATGTTTTTCCCGTAGAAATAGAAAACCAATCCAATCCCCTATTCATTCAAGCATAATTCCAAATCCGAACTCGATTGCCAAATCCGCTGTCGGGGGGAGGGGCGTTGGGGGACGTCTCGTCGAAGGAAACGAGCCAACGGTTACGATTTTTATCCTTTGGAATTAAAGTGTTAAATCGATACGCTTCCGGGGCTCTATTATTATTAGTATCATTTCTATATATATATCTCTATATATATCTAAATATGTATATATATGACTTTATGCTTGTAGAGATAAGTAAGTATTTGCTTTGGGGTGAATTTTTAAGGGGGTTTGGCTAGTTTATGACGTTTCGTGTGGTATATTATATAATATTACATACTGATTTTCTGACGTGAAGGGTCAATTTTTGGCGCCGCATGCCGAGGAGGTTGTGAGACAAAAATCGTTCTTTAAGTTTTTTGTGACTTTAAAGATCCTTCCCGTGAAGTTGTTTTTGTTTTTATATTGTGATGTGTTTTTGTCTTATGAAAAAACTAACCAACACAAAACAAATCGTGTTGTTCTCGTTTTCAACGGTCTACCTTTGATATTACAAACTATAAGGGGGGTTACGAGGGCCGCGGATACCAAGACGATTCCGCTAAAAAGGAAAGAATGGCTTTTAAATCGCTTTCGGGTGCTAAATCCTTCCGCCTTTCTTGTGCGTTACTTTAAACAGAGCTACCGTGGACTTGGATTAACTTCCGGTTAACAAGATCAATACAATGTGTGTTGTGTTTTTATTCATATTTAAGTCGCATGCCACACGATCGGTCTTCTACCGTTAACAGTCCCCAATAACAACATTTAACACCGAATATTGAACATTTGATCATGAAGACACTATTGAAAATCTCAGCTCCTCCTGTAGTTACACATTGGCCCGATACTGTGTGCTATGTGGCGCAAAGTGTTTGCCTACAAGCACCCACCGAGGTTACGAGGATGCAATCGTTGTTCCCGCGATCACCGCGGACAACTTTGAGCTTAAACATGGTTTCTCACTCTTGTGCAAAATAAACCATTTTGCGGACTTGATAAAGAAGATCCTCATGTTCACATTCGATATTTCAACAAGATCACTTCTACGTTGAAGTTCCCAAACGTTCTGAATACGTCGATTAAGCTTATGCTTTTTCCATTTTCCCTAGAGGGCCGCCGATTTGGCTCAAAAAAGAACCCCCTCGATCGATTCTTACTTGGGATGATCTTGTTTCAAAGTTTATCAACCAATTTTTCCCTCCTTCCAAAACAACAAACATTCGAAATGAAATCACTAGTTTCCAACAACGTTTTAATGAATCTATTAGTGAGGCTTTGGGGGGGGCCGGGGGGGGGAAAATATCCAAAAAAGGATCTCCTTCGTGCATGCCCACATCATGGTTTCTCGGAATTACATCAACTCGATACTTTCTACAATGCTTTGAACTCTAATGATCAAGTTTTCGTTGAATTCCGCCGCACGGAGTGGTAATTTTAGACAAAATGCATCGGATTGCTTAGCATCATCGAAGAGCAATCCAAGTTCGTTATTCACGAAGCAGCATTGTTTGTCCAAAGAATTACAAGCTCTTCTACCCCACCGGTGTTTCACCGATGTTTCAGAACTTAAAGATTTGGTGAATGTGTAAGCCTTGGCTTCTCGATAATGAACAAACCAATCCCAAGCTCCGCTTCCGCGAGCAAAAGCGGTTGGTCGAGGAAAGTTGTGTAACTTGCGGTGGTGCTCATTCTTACCGTGATTGTCCCGCCACCGATGGCAACGCGTTATCGTGACATATTCAAAAATACAGTTCATAAGCCGCCCGCGGTATCAACTACAACCAAGGGAAATTATAGTTACTCCTTTCCCCCGTATGATTGCATCACTTCAAATCTCTCGACCTCCCGGGTTTTCCTCCCATTTAAAACAATAAAAACATCAAAACAAACAAGAAATAATCAAAACCGTCTGTACTAAATCAAAACTGGGAAATAATTACAACCTAGGTCCCCAATTCTATCATAATCTACTCCAGGCTGCACCAAGCTCGGTTTACCAGATCCGGCTCCTCAAACCAATCAAGGTGTGTCAAAGGATGACTTTTAACAAACCTAACATCAAGCTAATGATGCCGGTTATACAAAAATATATGCAAAACCAAAACCACAAAACATGCAAAAACCCACAATGACCAATTTAACGGACATGTCTTATCTAAATTCCATGAATAACCAATTGACCGCCTCTACTTCGGGCTCGGGGTTCTCTTCCCTCAGCAATTCGTTGCTAACCGTGTGAAGTGACTTAAAAGCAATGTGCACTACCCGCAATTCAGTGGTTGTTTCTTATGACTGGGACTCAAGTAGTTCCTCCCTCCCGCCTTATTCTCTTCCTAAGGTGGTGTGGCGCGTACACAAACCGAGCGTGACAAAGGACTATAGTTGCAATCGAGCACCGGAAAACATCCAACTCGGTTGGCCTTACAACTCAACTCCAATTTGATGAGCCGTTGTTACTTCCAAAGGCTAGATTGTGAACCATACCTTATCCTTCAAGGATTTAAAAGAGAGGCTCCGTGGAAAAAGAGATCTTTTAGCTTGAAATTTGTGGAAATTATTTAGGAAATCTCCATTTCGAGCTTAGTTTTCGCGGATGCTTACGCTCCCTACACTGTGCCCATTTGCACCAAATGTTTAGAAAAGCTTCCTCACTTAACAAAGATAAGGATAATTGTCTAATCAAGATCCAGCCGGTGTGCGCGATGTGAATGAAAATTTCTTCGGGGTTATCTGCTCAAAACAGTTTCCCGAAAAACTTAGAGACCCCGGTTTAGATCTTCTTTATAGTGCGCATTTTTCTTTGTGATTGCTTCCGGAGATGGATGAATTGCTTAGCCTGGCCGATCTCGGTTCGCAGCATAACCTAATGCCCTCTCCATTTCAGAAAGCTAGCTAAATCTCCCGGAATTTGACCTGCAAGACTGCAGAATGATATTGACACTTGCCGATACGATACGATTTTCTACCTCCAACCGGCATTGCCGATAATGTTTTTGTAAAAGTTGGAACATTTTTCTTTCCAGACGACTTTGTAGTCGTTGATTATATTGCCGATAATCTCGGCGTTTCTTTGATTTCTCAGGAGACCTTCTTGGTGAGGACGGCCCGAGACTTGATTTGCTTGTTCACGCGTTGAACAAATGACCTTTGACATTGTTGACAATCCATAACATTGAAAGTTGGTGATAGCATAAGGACATTACTCCTACGAAATATCATTGAATGGTTTCTAATCCTGAGTCGATGTTTATTGAGAGTAGCTTGTGAGGAGTCTATGCTCAAGACAGCTACTTTGGATTTTCTTGATATTTCCTAAAGTGAGTGTGGCAATCCCACCCAACTTCGGATACCAATCATTTCTTACTTTCCACTCCTTTATCTCACTCCTTTTGTAGTGGAGGTGATTTCATCTTGCGTTCGAAATCGATGCTCTATCTTTGCTTTAGTGAGTTTCCATTCCATCCAGGACCTTATGGATGATACCTCAACTTTGACCCGTGAGGGAGGCATTCTCCTCCTTGGAGTGTGTATTTTGAATAATGACCCGTCGTCTTTTCTCCCTCCGGAAGAACTAAAATTTGTTGAAACTAAAACCAAAAAATCCTCAATTGATGAACCACCCGAGCTTGAGCTCAAAGACTTACCACCTCATCTTGAGTATGCGTTTTTGGAGGGTACCGATAAATTACCCGTCATAATCGCTAAAAACTTAAAAGATGCGGAAAAGACCGAACTTCTTAAGGTTCTTAGGTCACATAAGCATGCCATAGCTTCGAATATTTCGGATATTAAGGGGATAGATCCACGGTTTTGTACCCATAAGATTTTGATAGAAGATAATGTTAAACCACAGTACAACATCAAAGAAGGGTTAACCCAAAAATTCATGAGGTTATCAAGAAAGAAGTTATCAAACTTCTTAAAGCCGGATTGATTTACCCTATCTTTGATAGTCCGTGGGTGAGCCCCGTCCATTGTGTGCCCAAAAAGGGTGGAATGACCATAGTGACAAATGAGGAAAATGAGTTGATACCGACTAGGCTAGTTACCGGGTGGCGTGTTTGTATTGATTACCGGAAGCTTAATGATGTCACCCGGAAAGACCATTTCCCATTACCATTCATGGACCAAATGCTTGAATGATTAGCCAGGAATGAATTCTATTGCTTTTTGGATGGATTTTCCAGTTACTTTCAAATTCCCATTGACCCGCAAGACCAAGAGAAGACCACCTTCACTTGCCCTTATGGAACGTTTGCCTACCGACGTATGCCTTTCGGCTTATGCAATGCTCCGGGCACGTTCCAAAGGTGCATGATGGCCATTTTCCATGACATGATCGAGGAAACTATGGAGGTCTTCATGGATGATTTCGCGGTCTTCAGGGATTCTTTCTCTTCTTGTCTTTCCCATTTGGACAAGATGCTCAAAAGGTGCGAAGACACCAATCTTGTTCTAAATTGGGAGAAGTGCCATTTTATGGTCAAAGAGGGCATCGTCCTCGGCCATAAAATTTCTAAGTTCGAGATTGAGGTCGATAGGGCCAAAGTTGATGTAATAGCAAAATTACCTCATCCCACAACCGTCAAAGGAGTTAGAAGTGATTGTTGGGAATTAAGGGCTTCTATAAGTTTATATTGTTGAAAAGTCTTAGTACTGCTATTTGAAGATTTGTGCTGATACTGAAGATTGAAGAAAATAAACTAAGTCATTAGTACAAGCTTATTTGTATGTTAGTACTTTAGTTTTATAGTGTTAGTATTGCAAAAATAGTAGTTTATTAGTACTGTTAGTTAGTTTATTAGTACTGTTAGTATAAGAAGTTAGTACTGCTTATGTGATAGTGCATGGAGAATATTTAGTGAAAACGGATATGCATGATCACTTAACGCGTTTTGTAAGCCCATTAGGGTTTTCCTTAGTGTATAAAAGGAACCCTACGGCATAGTTAGATATAGATTAATCAATATAGAAAAGTCATAGCTATTAGGCAAAACAAAGTAGTTTTGAAGAATCCATATCCAATAATATTGGTGAGTTAAAGAGAAAGATCTTGTGTTACAATTACATTGCTTTATTGTTCTTCTAGTGTATAAAGATTAGATTCTAAGCGCGAGCATAATCTTTATATATATTACTTAAGGTTTCTATCATAGTTGTTTTAGATCTATCTAAGATAACTAAAACTTCAACAAGCTAATCAAAGATCTGTTAAAAAGGGATCAACATTACTCCATATTTGTTACATTTAAGCACATACTAGAAACATTGCTCATGACATATTACATGTGAAAAGTAATAAAATGTGATTTCATTTTCTTTTAGGAAATCATGCCTCGCAAATCTTTTGAAGATTACAAAAATACAAGACACTATATCCTTAAAATTTCACATGAATTCCGTTCTTCAATAAAAGAAAAACTAAGAAACCTTGAAGAATGTTACATTCACGAGGGTCGGGTAGTTTTTGATAACTTTACGGATCTAAACTATGTTTGGTCTTTGTTTCATTTTGTCGAATTCGAGTGTCTTCTTGAAATCAATGAACAAGTGTGTCCTCGTTTTATTCTTGAGTTTTACAGTCAGTATCATTTGAGTTATTCTGACGAAGGTCAAATGTTTGTTGAATTTGTGATTCAAAATCAACTCTTTTCCTACTCTCTTGAAAATTTTGCTCAAATTCTTTACGTTCCCTGTGAAGGAGCATGTGTCTTTACCGATAGGTGAGACTTGGTGAGTTGGGCATATGGAAATCCCTTCGAAGGTCCATATCAAACCAACCCTCCTTCCATCGAGGACATCATTTCGTCTATTCGAATTAATCGAGAAGGTCAAGTCCGTCACATCCATCGTGAGGAGGATATTAATGTTTATGATTATCAAATTCTCACTCGTGAAATCATACCAACTTTAAAACCTTTAGAGGAAATCATCCGGGAAAACGTCTTTTGTCTGGGGGGTAATTAGGATCATGTTCCCGTGTGTCTTTGTTTTATGCTTTACTGTGTCTACACTCCGAAAAGAAAAATGAATTCAATCTTGCCTATTACATGGCAAAACGAATGGAGTGGGTCACTAAGCAAGCTAGGTTAATTCTACCATATGGTATGCTATTAACCCGTTTGTTTACATTCATCATGAATGAATATCCCAAGTTGAATAACGAGTCTTATGTCTTGTACGATCGTGTCATGACTCCTCTTGCCGCTCAACTAGAGCGAAAACCAAGAAGGGATCGTGGCATGAGAAGAGGTCGTCATTTCACTTATTCTTCTTCCGCCTTCGATTAACCATCCTCATCTCATATCAACGATGATGATAACGATGGGAATGACGAAGGGACCTCGCGTGCAAGCACTCCTTCCCCCATTCGTTATGTCAATTCCTTAACCAATCAAGTTCCTCAAGTTTTTCAAAACCCACCTAATATCGACCCTCACCTTGAAAACCATTTATACAACCCCTAAACCGACAATCATCAACTCCGTCAAGTATAATTACAATATGAGTCACATACGTGGTGAAGTAAGTCAATCAGAAAAAGTCTGGAAGGTTATGGAGAAACTGAAGAAGTGAGCAATTAGGGGAATTGCTTAAATGACATTATATCTATATTATTTTACAAATATATTAGATTAGGGTGATTTAAACTTATGCTACTTATTAGTAACTTAGTACTTAGTATGGGCAACTTAGCTTGCCATGGATGATCTTTCGATTTTATCATCCTAAACCAATGCTTGCATGCACCTTGATAGACTTTTGCTATATATATGATATTATGCATGCTTATCTTTTGATCAAATTTGCCTACATATGCTTCCCTCATAGAACTCAAGATAATTGATATTGTGAGGTTAGATAATGAGTATTAGATGATTCATGATGAAATAGAATTGACTCAAAAAGGGAAATTTAGAAGAAAAAAAATTATCAGGAAATTCTGGAAAAAGTTTTCTATCTCCAGAAAACGGCCCCCTAAAATACTGGGCGGCCCCCTAATATATATGGGACCGCCAGTAATTAAGGGACCGCCATCAGAGGTCACGGATTCTTCTACTATGACCTTCTGAATTTCTGTGCAGTTGACCACTATCCCATCTAGGCACAGCTATAATTTCTGCATTTTGACAAACACCTTTTGGAATCTAAATCTTCAAACCTCATGCCTTACTTCTTCAATCTATTTCTTCCACCTTAAATCATGAACTCTCTTCTATCATCATCTTCATCACCTCATTCTACCATGAATTCCACCAATGCTTCCTCATCTAATCCTTCCAAGAAAATCAAACTCACCATAATCCCTCCTAGACAATTATTTGTCAACATATCTAGTGATGAAGATATCACCACCACACCTTCTCCTACAACAACCTCCTCATCTCTAACTCCTCCAAATGCACCATCAAAAACCACATCCACTAATCAAACATCATCAAGTCAAGAAAACACATCTTCTTCCTTTTCAACCATACAAAAACTTCAAATTTCACCACCATCTTCACATGAACCAACTTCTCCTCATCACTTGAACCCCTTGCTTGACAACATTTCAGATGTTCCTCCTAGACCTCTAAATCCTCAACCACTTCAAAGTCATCCTTCCTTGGATATCACACTTTCTTTGTCCCTAATCACTCCTCTTGATCACATTCATGACACTCCATCACCACCATCTCAACCACAACCTCAACCACCTATCATGGGTCATCCTCTTTTCTACAACTATCATGACTATCATGGGTCAACTTGCATTTGTTGTTCTCACAACCGAAACCTTTTCTTCACCCTAAGAGATGAGATGAATATCATGTTTGCTCATCTTGAATATCTTCTTACTACCGCAACCGCTTCACACTTTCCACATCCATCTTAAAAATATCTAAATGTTTTTCATAAAACGTTGAAACTCCAAGAAAAAAGTCCGTCATATTGGGATCCTTTTGCTTAAAAAGTCATTCTCTATGAATCATGAATCATTTAGACTATGTAGTATTGTTCTCTCTTTATCTTAAATTCGTCTAGTTTTAAACTTGAATGAATGTATTGCTTGAATGTGCTAATGTACGAGTTTCTAGTTGGTGGTATGAAACTCTTCTTTTGATTTAAATATAATGTGTTCACTTGAAAAATATTTGTCTTGCACTTGTACCTCTAACTTTGTTTTGTAGCAAAAATAATTTTCATAAGATCGATCCCTTAGTGCTCCGAACAAGGGGGAGCATACATCAAGGGGGAGTCTTGATATCGTCGATTTCTTTCTTCCTTCAACAACTCGACGATCATTCTTTTTGAATTCGACAAAAAGGGGGAGAAATGGAACATAACTCATTTAATAATTTGACATCTTTAATTTTATTTAAAATGAGTTTATATTTTGTCATCATAAAAAAAGGGGAGATTATTAATACAAATAATGTCTAAAAACGTTATTTATATTTTTCGACCTCTCAACGTTTTGATATTAACAAAATATAAAAACATTTACAATAAAAATAAACGTTTACAAATTATCAAATGTAAAATTCCATTTCTAAGATTTAGTGATTACTTAAGTATGGACATACAAAATAATTACGCATGATTGTGATCAATAGACAATTATTTTTCTCTTAATCCTCACTTTTAATTTTACAAAAGTATTTTTTCAAAAATACTTTTACAAAATATTTTCTAATTAAAATAAAAAGTTTTATTAAAAACTTAAAATTTGAAATTCAAAATTTCCTCCCAAAATGGAAGCTTCTACACCAGATACAACCTTCCTCACAAAAAGACAAAAAATGGAGCGGAATCTAGGCGGCGCCCCCCTTATAGGCTTGGCGGCCCCCTTATATATAAGGGACCGCCAGGACCGCCCCCAGAGAGCCGTTTTGATTCCCTGCCTATAAATACTGCTCCATTCCCAGCAGAAAACAATTCCTCTTTGCACGAATTTTTTTAGTTTTTTCTTTCTCTCTTTAAACCTTTTTCTCTCACTAAAACTCTTGATCACTAACATACTTAGATCTTGTTTCAAGTGATCTAATCTCCTTCTCATCTCTTCCCTCTCATCCAAGTGCAAGAGAAGAACACTCGTATTCGTCAAGAAACGAAGTGTTAATTAGTGATCTCTCCTCTCTTTTTCTAAGTATCAAACCTCTATTGTATTTATCTTATGCATTTGTGTGATTCGGATATTGTGTAGATCCGATAGTGTAGATTTTGTGAGTGTGTATATCATGTGAAGTGGTAGATTGGTTCTAGCTAAGATTAGGACTCGACATTTAGCTTAGTGTCGGAAAATAACGTAAGCGACGTGTAAACGGTTTTCTCCGCCTAAAGGGAGCTTGTTGACATAGTGAAATATCGAGTAGGATACTCGGAGAGTGGAGTAGGGCGAAAAGGTGCTTCGTAGCCGAACCACTATAAAATCTCGGTGTTTTGGTTTGGTTGTTTCTTTCCTTATCTCTTTACATTATTATTGTTGTTATTTAGTTTTCATTTAGATAGTTATTGCTTGTTCATATTGTGATTTGATTGAACATATAACTCGGATCTATACATTTTTGAAAGTAAACTTTTAAACCGTAAAACAAACGTGTAAACTATTTAACCCCCACCCCCCCTTCTAGTTTCCATACAGTATATAAAATACCATCAAACAGTAAGTGGGTAAAGTCCCGATGGGCTAGGTTTTATCAAGATCACCATTGCTTTAATCCCAAGATAGATTATAATTAAACTAAAAGGATGCTTTATGCGGATACATTAATTGTGACAGGATTCAACGTATCTAGGTCTTAGGATGATGTCCCGCCTAAGTCTTAAGAATGATATGTCGCTTCAAGATAAGAAATCATTGCACTAAATAAACAAACCAGCGTTTAATCGGATTTAATATGGCTGATACGGTTTTTTATTATTTGGCTTGTACCGCTCTTTTATATTCTGATTGTTTTCTTGCGTGTTTATTGTGGTTATAATTGATTATTATCACTATAAAACTTGTGCCAGTATCTCAAGCTGAAAACCCCCATC